>CM038143.1:335551270-335671270 GCA_021437245.1 Aegilops speltoides
GCAAGCAATCATTGGATTATGTACTTTGATGGGGCTTTCTTGCTGCAAGGTGCTGGTGCCGGCGTGCTACTCGTCACACCCACTGGAGAGTGCCTCAAGTACGTAGTCTAGATGCATTTTCCCTGGGAAAGGTCAACGAACAACACTGCAGAGTATGAGGGGCTCCTTTCCGGTCTCAAGATCGCGGCGGACCTCAGAATCAGGAAGCTCATCATCATATGTGATTCGTAGCTTGTAGTCAAACAAGTCAACAAGGATTATCAGAGCCTGTTGATGGAGGCCTATGGATGAAGTGAGGAAATTGGAGGAGCGCTTTGACAGTATGCAAGCAAAGCATGTTCCTCGAGCAGAGAACAACATTGTCGATGACTTGTCAAAACGCACTGCCCTCAAGTTGCCTATGAAACCAGGTACCTTTGTTCTTCAATTAACCCAGCCATCCGTTGAACCATCAGCAGGACAGAACAAGTGAAGGAAAGCGGGCCCCGGCAAGTACTTTCCCGCTGACCTCCCAGGAGCCGCCGGCTAGGAAGTTGCTGGGTACCCCATGCTTGCCGGGGAGGAGCAGCCTCCAGCAGGGCCCCAAGCCCCTGTCGTAGAGACATCTGCCCTCGTGGCAGAAGACATGCCTTTAGTCCTTGACGTCGAGCCTTAAGCTCCGGCATGGGCACAACATGCCGTTTGTTTCCTCCAAATAGGGGAACTCCCTGAGGAACAAGAAGAAGAAGAAAGAGTAGCCCATCAGTCCAGCATGTAACAATTTGTGGATGATGTCCTATATAGAAGGAGATCGAACAACGTGAAATTGAAGTGCATTCCTTAGGAGGACGGACTGGAGCTGTTTGTAGAGATATATGGAGGCATATGTGGCTCCCACATAGGGTCAAGAGCCCTTGCTGGCAAAGCATTCCGGCAAGGTTTCTTTTGGCCCACCGCCCTCCAGGATGCAACTGTACTAGTAACAAGTGTGAAGCGTGCCAGTTCCATTCAAAGAAGCTTCATTAACCAGCTCAAGCTCTTCAGACAATCCCCCTGGCCATTTTCGGTCTGGGGGCTTGACATACTAGGCCCCTTCCCCCGTGCTATCAGGGGCTTTGAGTACTTGTATGTTGCAGTCGACAAGTTCACAAAGTGGCCAAAAGTGGAACCAGTGAAAAAGGTGATACCTCAGTCCGCCGTCAAGTTCTTCAAGGGACTCGTTTGTTGTTTTGGTGTGCGGAACAGAGTCATCACTGACAACAGCACATAGTTCACAAGTCGCACCTTCATATAGTATGTCCAAGACCTTGGCAACAAAGTTTGCTTTGCTTCTATTGCTCACCCGAGAAGCAACGGCCAGGCAGAAAGGGAAAATGCTGAAGTGTTGCGAGGTCTCAAAACAAGAACTTTTGGCAGGCTACGCAAGTGTGGAAGATGCTGGATTGATGAATTGCAAACGGTTCTTTGGTCAATCAGAATGACACCAAATCGAGCCACTGGCCAGACACCCTTTGCCCTGGAATACGGGGCAGAAGCAGTTCTCCCCATGGAACTCATATACGGGTCACCTCGAGTGCTCGCTTATGATGAGCTCGAGCAAGAGCAGTTGCACCAAGATGATGCTACGCTCCTTGAGGAAGATCGTCTTCAGGCTGTTGTGCGAGACACTCACTACCAGCAAGCCTTGCATCGCTACCATAGCCGCAAGGTTCATGCCCGAAGCCTTGAGGAAGGCGACCTTGTTCTTCGGCGGGTTCAATCCGCCAAGAATTCAAACAAGTTGACGCCGAAGTGCGAAGGACCTTATCGGATAATACGTGTCATCAGGCCCGGAGCAGTCCGCCTGGAGACCGAAGATGGCACTGATGACCCACAAGTGTAGGGGATCTATCGTAGTCCTTTCGATAAGTAAGAGTGTCGAACCCAACGAGGAGCAGAAGGAAATGATAAACGGTTTTCAGTAAGGTTTTCTCTGCAAGCACTGAAATTGTAGGTAATAGATAGTTTTGTGATAAGATAAATTGTAACGAGCAACAAGTAAATAAAGTAAATAATGTGCAGCAAGGTGGCCCAATCCTTTATGTAGCAAAGGATAAGCCTGGACAATTTCTAATAATGAGAAAGGAGCTCCCGAGGACACATGGGAATTATCGTCAAGCTAGTTTTCATCACGTTCCTATGATTCGCGTTCGGTACTTTGATAATTTGATATGTGGGTGGACCGGTGCTTGGGTACTGCCCTTTCTTGGACAAGCATCCCACTTATGATTAACCCCTATTGCAAGCGTCCGCAACTAAAAAAGAAGTATTAAGGTAAACCTAACCACAACATTAAACATATGGATCCAAATCTGCCCCTAACGAAGCAACGCATAAACTAGGGTTTAAGCTTCTGTCACTCTATCAACCCATCATCTACTTATTACTTCCCAATGCCTTCCTCTAGGCCCAAATAATGGTGAAGTGTCATGTAGTCGACGTTCACATAACACAACTAGAGGAAAAGACAACATACATCTCGTCAAAATATTGAACGAATACCAAATTCACATGACTACTAATAGCAAGACTTCACCCATGTCCTCAGGAACAAACGTAACTATCACAAAGCATATTCATGTTCATAATCAGAGGAGTAATAATATGCATTAAGGATCTGAACATATGATCTTCCACCAAGTAAACCAATTAGCATCAACTACAAGGAGTAATCAACACTACTAGCGACCCACAGGTACCAATTTGTGGTTTTGATACAAGAGATGAACTAGGGTTTTGAGAGGAGATGCTGCTGGTGAAGATGTTGATGGATATTGACCCCCTCCCAATGAGAGGATCATTGGTGATGATGTTGGTGATGATTTCCCCCTCCCGGAGGGAAGTGTCCCCGGCAGAACAACTCTGTCGGAGCCCTAGACTGGTTCCGCCAAGGTTCCGCCTCGTTGCGGCGGAGTTTCGTCCCGTAAGCTTGACCACGATTTTTTCCAGGATAAAATCCCTCATATAGCAGAAGATGGACACCGGGGGCCACCAGGGGGCCCAGGAGACAGGGGCGCGCCCAGAAAGGGGGGCGTGCCCCCCACCCTCCTGGACAGGGTGTGGGCCCCCTGTTGTATTTCTTCCGCTCAATAATTCTTATTAATTCCAAAAATAGGTTTCGTGGAGTTTCAGGATTTTTGGAGCAGTGCAGAATAGGTTTCCAATGTTTGCTCCTTTTCCAGCCAGAATTCCAACTGCCGACATTCCCCCTCTTCATGGTAAACCTTGTAAAATAAGAGAGAATAGCAATAAGTATTGAGATATAATGTGTAATAACAGCCCATAATGCAAAAAATATTGATATAAAAGCGTGATGCAAAATGGATGTATCAACTCCCCCAAGCTTAGACCTCGCTTGTCCTCAAGAGGAATCCGATATCAAAAATATGTCCACATGTTTAGAGATAGAGGTGTCGATAAAAATAAAATACTGACATGAGGGCATCATGATCATTCTTATAACAGCAACATATATAGATTTTATCATATGATTTCTTATGCTCAAGTAACAATCAATTCACAATGTCAAGTATGGTTCAAAAACTTCATTGAGAACTAACAACCTATAATCTCAGTCATTGAAGCAATTGCAATTTATCATAACATCAGCAACAATAGAGCTTTTTAGCAAGTTCACATACTCAACTATCTTGTAGTCTTCTATAATTGCTAACACTCACGCAATACTTGTGGTTATGGAGTTTCAGCCGGACACTGAGAAAGATAGGGGCTAAATGTGTTGCCTCCCAACGTATTCACCTTTAGGTGATGTCAACAATAATAGCCCATGCTAACTTACATCCAATTGGATATATATATATATCATGATCTTTCAAACACGAGGAGCTTGCCAAAGGATAAAATGAAAAAGGGAAAGGTGAGGATCACCTTGACTCAAGCATAAAGTAAAAGATAGTCCCTTCGCAGAGGGAAGCAGAGGTTATCATGTGCTTTTACGGTTGGATGCACAAGATCTTAATGCAAAAGAACGTTGCTTTATATTGCCCCTTGTATGTGGACCTTTATTATGCAGTCCGTCGCTTTTATTACTTCCACAACAAGATCGTACAAAGCTTATTTTCTCTGCACTAATAAGTCATACATATTTAGGTAGCAATTTTTATTGCTTGCAACATGACAACTTACTTGAAGGATCTTACTCAATCCATAGGTAGATATGGTGGACTCTCATGGCAAAACTGGGTTTAAGGATATTTGGAAGCACAAGTAGTATCTCTACTTAGTGCAAGGAATTTGGCTAGCATTAGGGGGAAAGGCAAGCTCAACATGTTTGGAAGGTCAATGACAATACACTTTAACTGAGATGTGAGAAAACATAAACCATTACGTTGTCTTCCTTGTCCAACGTCAACTCTTTTAGCATGTCATACTTAAAAGTGCTCCCAATCATAAAAGGTGCCCAAGATAATATATTTATATGTGAACCTCTCTTTCCTTATCACTTCCTATTAATTGCAACGATGACCAAAACTACATTTATCAACCCTCAACAACTTTTATGCCTCATACTTTCTATATGTGAAGTCATCACTAACCATAAGATCAATATGAACTCCTTTATTCTTTCTACTTCCTTAAGATCATAGCAACATAGCAAAGCCCTTGACTCCACACTAATCTTTATTATAGATAGCTCACGGACTCGATTACATAAAGAGATCACAAAGCAAAACTCAAAACTACTTGATATCCAAACTTTAATCTACTAGATCAAGATACTACTAAAAGGATCGAACTAAATAAAATGGTAAAGATAGGAGTGTGATGCTGATACGATACCGGGGCACCTCCCCCAAGCTTCGCGGTTGCCAAGGGGAGTGCCAATACCCATGTGCTTATGTCCTCGGAGGTGATGAAGGTGGTGATGATTATGGCGGATAATTGCACATCGAGCATAAAAGCTCGTCCAACTTGCGGATAATGCCCTTGAGTCCGGCGATATGATCCTTCAACAGAATATTCTCCTCCGTGAGATACTTGTTCTGTATGCGAGCTAACTCAATCATCTTGAAAGCTTCAATCTCTGTTGGAGTAAAGAGGTTAGGTAAAGGTTGAGGGATGTCTTCTTCTTTCACCGCCGGAGCTTGAACCTCCATGGCCTTCCTGATCCCTTCATCCTTTTTGATCTCTTCTGGTTCTTCTCTTTTCAGCTCTATCTTCAATAGCCAGGCATCCTTGTCTTTGTTGTTGGAGGAGGGCGACGTCATGGTGCTCTTCATTTGCAACAGGAACAGCTCGAAACGAAAACAGAGGATATTTGCGTGATACGGTGGTCAAAACCTTTGGGAGTATATATAATGAATTTTTACCGACCAAAATATGTAACGTGCAAGAAAACAGAGTCCGGGAGGCACACGAGGTGCCCACGAGATGGGGGCGCCGCCATGAGGGTGGCGCGCCTCCACTCGTGGGGGCCTCGTGTCCCTTTCGGACTACTTCTTTCTTCCTAAAATTCATAAATATTCCAAAACTGATAAAAATTGCCATTGGAGTTCTTTTGGAGTCGGTTTACTTACCGTACCACATACCTATTCCTTTTCGAGTGCGAACGCTCGAAAGTGTCCCTTATGTATTCCTCCGGGGTTACGGTTTCAATAATATTAGTTTCAACATTGATAGGATTACCTGAAATATAATGTTTAATTCTTTGACCGTTTACCACCCTCGGACTTGTGCCTTCGAAGTTGTTGATTTTTATGGCACCAGAACGATACACCTCCTCGATAACATAAGGACCTTCCCATTTAGAGAGAAGTTTTCCTGCAAAAAATCTTAAACAAGAGTTGAATAATAACACATAATCTCCTATGTTAAACTCACGCTTTTGTATCCTTTTGTCATGCCAGCGTTTGACTTTTTCTTTGAATAGCTTGACATTCTCATAGGCTTGGGCTCTCCATTCATCAAGTGAGATAATATCAAACAACCTCTTCTCACCGGCAAGTTTGAAGTCATAGTTGAGCTCTTTAATAGCCCAATATGCTTTATGTTCAAGTTCAAGAGCTAACTGACACGCTTTTGCATAAACCATCTTATATGGAGACATACCCATAGGATTTTTGTATGCAGTCCTATAGGCCCATAATGTGTCATCAAGTTTTTTGGACCAATTCTTTCAAGATCTATTCACACTCTTTTGCAAAATTAATTTGAGCTCTCTATTGCTCAACTCTACTTGACCACTAGACTGCGGATGATAAGGAGATGCGATTCTATGAATAACATCGTACTTAGCAAGCATCTTATGGAAAGCGCCATGAATAAAATGTGAACCACCATCAGTCATAAGATATCTAGGGACTCCAAACCTCGGAAAACTAACTTCTTTAAGCATTTTAATAGAAGTTTTATGATCAGCACTACTAGTTGGAATAGATTCTACCCACTTAGTAACCTAATCAACAACAACTAAAATATGTGTGAAACCATTAGAGGCAGGAAAAGGTCCCACATAATCAAAGCCCCAAACATCAAATGGTTCAATAACAAGAGAATAAATCATAGGCATTTCATGACATCTACTAATGTTATCTATTCTTTGACATTCATCACATGATAAGACAAACTTACGAGCATCTTTGAAGAGAGTAGGCCAATAAAAACCAGATTGTAGTACCTTGTGTGCAGTTCTATCTCCAGCGTGGTGTCCTCCATAAGATTGAGTGACACTTATGTAGGATCATTCTGCTCATGCTCGGACACACAACGCCTAATAACACCATCTACTCCTTTATAAAGGTGTGGGTCATCCCAGAAGTAATGTCTTAAAACATAAAAGAACTTTTTCTTTTGCTGGTATGTGAAACTAGGCGGTATAAATTTAGCAACAATGTAATTAGCATAATCAGCATAGCAAGGAGCAGTACGAGAAGCATTAATGACCGCTAATTGTTCATCAGGAAAGCTATCATCAATAGGCAGTGGGTCATCAAGAACATTCTCTAACCTACACAAGTTGTCTGCAACGGGGTTCTTAGCTCCCTTTCTATCAATAATATGCAAATCAAATTCTTGGAGCAAGAGAACCCATCTAATGAGCCTAGGCTTAGCATCTTTCTTTTCCATAAGATATTTAATAGCAGCATGATCAGTGTGAATAGTAACTTTGGAATCAACAATATAAGGTCTAAACTTATCAGATGCAAACACAACTGCTAAGAATTCTTTTTCAGTAGTAGCATAATTTCTCTGAGCAGTATCAAGAGTCTTACTAGCATACTGGATAACATTCAATTTCTTATCAACTCTTTGCCCTAGAACAGCACCTATAGCATAATCACTAGCATCACACGTAATTTCAAAATGTAAATTCCAATCAGGTGGCTGAACAATAGGTGCAGTGATCAAAGCTTTCTTAAGTATTTCAAATTCTTCTACACAATCATCATCAAAGACAGAAGGAATATATTTTTGCAATAAATTAGTCAGAGGCCCAGAGATTTTAGAAAAGTCCTTAATGAACAACCTATAAAAACCAGCATGACCAAGGAAACTTCTTATACCTTTTATGTCCTTGGGACATGACATCTTTTCAATAGCATCAACTTTTGCTTTATCAACTTCAATACCTCTCTCGGAGATCTTGTGCCCCAAGACAATGCCTTCATTAACCATAAAATGACACTTTTCCCAATTCAGGACGAGACTAGTGTCTTCGCATCTCTGCAAAACTCTATTAAGGTTGCTCAAACAATTATCAAAAGAGGATCCATAAAAGGAGAAGTCATCCATGAATACCTCACAAATCTTTTCACAAAAATCAGAGAATATAGCCATCATGCATCTTTGAAAGGTAGCAGGTGCATTACATAAACCAAAAGGCATACGTCTATAAGCAAAAGTACCGAAAGGGCAAGTAAAAGTAGTTTTTGATTGATCCCCCACTGACACAGGTATTTGAGAGAAACCAGAATAACCATCTAGAAAGCAGAAATGAGTGTGTTTGGATAGTCTTTCTAGCATTTGATCAATAAAAGGTAAAGGGTAATGATCTTTCTTAGTAGCCTTATTTAATTTGCGGAAATCAATTACCATCCTATAACCTGTAATAATTCTTTGCAGGATCAATTCATCTTTATCATTAGGAACAACGGTAATACCTCCCTTTTTAGGAACACAATGGACAGGGCTTACCCAATCACTATCAGCAACGGGATAAATTATAACTGCCTCAAGGAGCTTTAGTATCTCCTTTCTTACCACTTCTTTCATCTTGGGATTCAGTCGTCGTTGAGGATCTCTAACTGATTTGGCATTGTCCTCCAATTTAATTTTGTGTTGGCATAACGTGGGACTAATGCCCTTAAGATCATCCAGAGTATATCCAATAGCAGCTCGGTGCTTCTTTAGAATTTTCAATAATCTTTCTTCTTCTTGCTCTGAAAGGTTAGCACTAATAATTACATGATATATTTTCTTTTCATCAAGATAAGCATACTTAAGATTATCAGGTAATGGTTTGAGTTCAAACACAGGATCACCCTTGGGTGGAGGCGGATCCCCAAGAATTTCAACGGGAAGATTATGTTTAAGCACAGGTTCCTGTTTAAGGAACACTTCATCTATTTCCCTTCTTTCCTTCATAAACATATCATTTTCATAGTCTAGCAAATATTGTTCTAATGGATCAGTAGGAGGCACAGCAATGGAAGCAAGACCAATAATCTCATCTTTACTAGGTGGTTCCCTATCACGTGGTTGTCTACGAAACTTAGCAAAATTAAACTCATGAGACATACCATCTAAGCCAACGGTGACAGTATCTTTTTCACAATCAATCTTAGCACTAGCTGTATTCAAGAAGGGTCTACCAAAAATAATGGGACAAAAATCATCTTGTGGGGAACCAAGAACAAGAAAATCAGCAAGGTATTTAACATTCCCACACAAGACTTCAACATCTCTAACAATCCCAACTGGTTTAATGGTATCCCTATTAGCAAGCTTAATGGTAACATCAATGTCTTCTAATTCAACTGGTGCAATGTCGTGCATAATTTCTTTATATAGATCATAGGGTATCGCACTAGTACTAGCACCCATATCACATAAGCCATGATAGCAATGATATCCTATTTTAACAGAAATAACAGGCATGCCTACGACAGGTCTATGTATCTTAGTATCTGGTCTAGCAATATTAGCAGATTCATCACAGAAATAAATAACATGCCCATCTAAATCAGCATCCAAGAGATCTTTAACCATAGCAATACTAGGTTCAACATTGATTTGCTCAGCAGGTGTATAAGTTCTAGTATTACTCTTATGAACAACAGTCGAAGTTTTAGCACGATCCTTTATCCTAATAGGAAAAGGAGGTTTCTCAACGTAAGTAGTAGGAACAATAGGATCACTATAGGTGATAGTCTTTTCTTCAACTGTAATAGGTGCAACTACTTTCACTTCAACAGGAGAATTATATTTAAACTACTTCTCTTTAGGGAGATTAACGTGAGTAGCAAAAGATTCACAGAAAGAGGCTACTATCTCAGAGTCAAGTCCATAAAAGCATCGGTATCCATAAAAGATTTAACACAATCGAACTTAGGTGTCATACCTGACTCCTTACCATCGTCGGAACCCCAGTCTTCAGAGTTGCATTTAATTCTTTCCAATAAGTCCCACTTGAAATCAATAGTCTTCAGCATATAAGAACCAGCACAGGAAGTATCGAGCACGTTGCGATCATTAAGGAAAAGCCGAGCATAAAAGTTTTGAATAATCATTTCCCGGGGGAGCTCGTGATTGGGGCATGTATATAACATTGACTTAAGCCTCCCCCAAGCTTGAGCGATGCTTTCTCCTTCGCGAGGCCAGAAATTATATATGTAATTACGATCACGATGAACAAGGTGCATAGGATAGAACTTCTGGTGAAATTCCAGCTTCAATTGCTTATAATTCCAAGATCTCGTATCATCACATAGCCTATACCATGTCAATTCATCTCCCTTCAAAGATAAAGGGAAGACCTTACTTTTGACAACATCATCGGGAATAGCTGCAAGCTTAAATAATCCACGAACTTCATCCACAAAGATAAGGTGTAAATCGGGATGAAGTGTTCCATCTCCTGCAAATGGATTAGCTAGCAGTTTCTCTATCATACCCGAAGGAATCTCAATGTAAATATTCTCATAAAGTTCAGTAGGTTGAGGAGCAACTCTTTGCTCTTCTGGTCGGGGTGAAGATACCCCGAACAAGCTCCTCAAAGGATTAGTTTCTATAGTGACAAGTAACAGAAAATTTCAGCACACTATATAAATGTCTCCTTACCAAGTTCCACTCACCAAAAGCGCTACACTCCCCGGCAATGGCGCCAGAAAAGAGTCTTGATGACTGAGGGAGTCCAGTATTAGGGGGTATCCGGACAACCGGACTGTATACATCGTCCGGACTATTGAAGCGTGAAGATACAAGACTCAAGACTTCAGCCCGTGTCCGGATGGGACTCTCCTTTGTGTGGAGGACAAGCTTGGCGATCCGGATATTGTGTTTCCTTCCTTGTAACCGACTCCATGTAAACCCTAGCCCTCTCCGGTGTCTATATAAACCGGAGAGGTTGGTCCTTAGAAGGCCGATCACAATTACAATCATACCATCATAGGCTAGCTCTTAGGGTTTAGCCTATACGATCTCGTGGTAGATCTACTCTTGTACTACTCATATCTTCAATATTAATCAAGAAGGAAGTAGGGTTTTACCTCCATTGAGAGGGCCCGAACCTGGGTAAACATTGTGTCCCTTACTTTTGTTACCATCAGCCTAAGACGCACAGATCGGGACCCCCTACCCGAGATCCGCCAGTTTTGACACCGACATTTGTGCTTTCATTGAGAGTTCCTCTGTGTCGTTGCTGCAAGGCTTGATGGCGCCTTCAATCATCAACAACACAGTCCAGGGCGAGACTTTTCTCCCTGGACAGATCTTCGTGTTCGGCGGCTTCGCACTGCGGGCCAATTCGCTTGGCCATCTCGAGCAGATCGACACCTACGCCCCTGGTCACTAGGTCAGGTTAGGAAACTTGAACTACATGGCCGATATTCGTGGAGAGTTGATCCTCGACGGATTCGGGCCCGTGCCAGGAGCACCGGACAGTCGCGATGAGCATGGCCTAGACCTGCTGTCGGACAATGTTTGGGTTATCACCCCCGCAGCGGCCCCGGACCTAAATCTGGAGCAGGCTGCGTCGCCTGAGGACGGAGGGATGGGCCCCGCCCCGCAGGCTACACACTCATCAGTGGTGGAGCCGAACACAGGCCCCGCCTCTATGGAAACATGTGACTCCGGACCCCTGGACTCATATCCGGCTGTTGGTTCCAGTCCGCACACTCTAGAGCCAGGCAAGCGAGGTTGGGCTCCGATAACGGAGTTTACCACTGCGGATATCTTCCAGCACTCGCCTTTTGGCGACATGATGAACTCGTTAAAGTCTCTCTCTTTGTCAGGAGGCTCTTGGTCGAACTATGTCCGGCTCGAGTGGGGAGCAGACGACGAAGAAATTCGTCGCCCACCCACCACCCACTTCATTGCCACGGTTGATGATTTAACGGAAGCGCTTGACTTCGACTCTGAAGGCATCGACAGTATGGACGACGATGCAGGAGAAGATTCGGAATCTCTAGGGCGCTGGACTACTACCTCGTCACACGATATATACATGGTGGATACGCCCAAGGAGGACGAGGGCGGCAATCCGGAAGATAAAACCCCCGGGCAAAAGCCAAAACAGCGACGCAGATGCTGCTCAAAGTCCAGCAACAGTAAAAATAGTGACAAGAGCGCAAGAAGGATCGACATACCAGTAAAGTCCGAAGGCAATAATGACCACGAGGACCCAGCGATGGAGCAGGACGAGCCAGCTCACGCTGAACCAAGTTCGGAGCAGATGTCCGATCACAATGATCCAGAGGGAGGAGTTCATCAAGCCGCCCCAGGACAAGAACACAGTCCGGACGATGATGCATTCATTTCGGAAGAACACGTGGAACGAGATAACCTCCACAGAAAGCTTATGGCCACAGCGAGAAGTCTAAAGAAGCACAAGCAACAGCTCAAAGCCGCACAGGAAACGCTCAATCGCAGATGGAATAAAGTGCTAGACACTGAAGAAAGATATGGCGACGATCGCCATACAAAGAGCTATCCAAAACGCAAGCTACTGCCAGAATTCGACGACGAGGCCGTTCCACCAAAGAATAATACGACCAGGAGACCAGACGCACCGCCTCACAACCGCAACAGAATGGCTACTGACGCCGCGCACGATCTACGTGAGCATCTGGATAAGCAAGCTGGTGCGGCTAGGTCCATCAACGGATCTAAAGGACACACCCCGGCGAGGGACTATGGTCACCAGAACGATCATACAAGCCAAATACCAGTTCGGAATAAACACCGGACACAACAATAGCCGACCGCATGCCACAGCGCGTCCAGATACAGAGGGGCTGTGCACCCCCAGTGCTTCACCTAAGAAGTACTAGACCATGAATTCCCACAAGGTTCCAAACCTGTGAGCATAGAGGCATACGATGGAACGACAGACCCAGGGGTCTGGATCGAGGATTTTATCCTACATATTCACATGGCTCGTGGGGATGACCTCCACGCCATCAAATACCTTCCCCTAAAGTTGAAGGGACCAGCTTGACACTGGTTAAAAAGCCTCCCCGAAAATTCAATTGGGAGTTGGGAGGAACTCAAGGACGCTTTCAGGGCCAATTTTCAAGGGACTTATGTCCGGCCTCCGGATGCGGACGACTTAAGCCACATAATCCAACAGCCCGGAGAGTCCGCCCGCAAGCTTTGGAACAGATTCCTCACTAAGAAGAATCAAATTGTCGATTGTCCGGACACCGAAGCCTTAGCGGCATTCAAACATAGCATCCGCGACGAGTGGCTCGCCATACACCTCGGCCAAGAAAAGCCAAGGACAATGGCAGCCCTAACAAGCCTTATGACCCGCTTTTGCGCGGGTGAAGATAGCTGGCTAGCCCGTAAAGGCACCAGTGACCCCAGCACATCCGAAATAAGGGATGGCAACGGGAAGCCACGGCGTAATAAAAACAAACGCCAAAACAAGGAAGAGAGCCCGGATAACACAACGGTTAACGCCGGATTCAGGGGCTCTCGACCTGATTAGCAAAAGAAGCCATTTAAAGGCAGTAAAGAGGGATCGTCCAGTCTGAATAGAGTCCTAGACAGACTGTGCAAATTCATGGCACCCCTGACAAACCTGCGAACCACACGCACAGTGAGTGCTGGGTCTTCAAGCAGGACGGCAAATTAAATGCCAAACACAAGGGAAGGGAAACACCAAGAGAAGACGAGGATGAACCTCGCCAGCCGAACACTGGGGGACAGAAAAAATTCCTGCCAAAGGTTAAAACAATGAACATGATCCACGCGACTCACACATCCACGAGAAGGCACGAACACGTGCATAGAGACACGCACGATATAGAGCCCATCGTACCCACACCTAACTACTGGATGTCTTATTCGATCACCTTCGATCACATGGACGGCCGAACTAGTATTCGGCGCGGAGGATCAAAGGCCCTGGTGCTTGACCCAATAATTGACGGATACCGGCTCACCCGTGTCCTCATGGATGGCGGTAGTAGTCTCAATTTGATATACGAGGACACTGTCTGCAAGATAGGGATAAACCCATCCAGAATTAGCCAAAGCAACACCGCCTTTGAAGGGGTGATACCAGGCGTTGAACCCATGGCAGGAGCTCCGTCGTACTGGAGGTAACATTTGCCTCCCCAGGCAATTCCAGAAGCGAAGAACTACTCTTCACCATTGCACCCTTCCAAAGCGGCTATCATGCATTGCTTGGAAGAACGGCCTTCGCCCGCTTCAACGCATTACCGCACTATGGCTACCTTATACTCAAGATGCCCGGTCCACGTGGCGTCATCACCGTTAACGGAATCGCAGAGCGCTCTTCACACGCAGAGGAACACACGACGGCCCTAGCGGCCGGACTATAAGCGGCCTCTAATAACAGAAAACATGACTGGTCATTAAGACCACAGACACAGTTAGACGAGTCCGGTAGCCCGGATAAAATTGAACCAGGGCACCATATATGCAATCCCATAGCGGGCACCAGGGGCTATAAATATTTAATATAGGCCCACACTTGGCTCAACCTTATTCGCAAGCCAACATCTTACACTTTTACTATCCATCGCATACTTATGTTGCACTCTCCTACGAGTTTTCTTTTTTCCACAGACAAACATTCGCGCGATACCCTTCCAGGATACGGCACAACGGAGACAAAGGCCTAGACGTGCAGCAGGGCCCCGTTCAACAGGTTTCTTTTTAGATTAAGCCCATGTGTAAACCTTTTCTATTGCCTCTTGTTGTTTAACCATCCCATGGGTTACATACCCACAGAGGATACTGCCGTTATTGGCATTTCGCCACGACAGATTAACGCACGCACCTGGAAACACAGGGTTTATAATGAAGGGGCATTCTTGAGCCCATCTTCTTTTATAAAGTCCGAATACCTTCAGGAGTGTTCGGCGTCACGAGTTTGGCCTTATATGCATCAGCTCTGAATCACGTCTTTGGTCAAATGTTGGGTTTGCCCGGCTCCTGGGTTTGCCGCCTTACGTTCCGTCATTATCGGCTAAGGCGGCCAAAGGAGAACTACTGCGATTGTGCCCTGGTTATTCCGGATGAGCACCTCAGTAGAGAAAGCCGAAAACTGACTGTCATGATATAGCAAGAGACTGATCAACCACTCGAAGACTCACCGGAATCTTTAAGATTCCTCCGCATTAATGAAGGGCCATTTCCCGGTCATGTACATACTTGCCCGTATTCGGATGCACGCGAAGGTACCAGGGGCTACATAGTAGCCCCTATGTTAGACTCCCACCGGTAAGCGAAAGTGTTATAGCTATATAGTCCGGTTGCCTAGTTCGACGTGCGATCACCTCCTTAACGTACCAAGACGTTGGATCAAGTGTGATTAAGCATATTTTTTGCGAACACCCCCGAATTGTATGCGTGGGGGCTGAAGCCAACGACTGCTATATATATATATATATATATATATATATATATATATATAGGACAACACTATTCTAATCATGGGATTAGAATAACTATTTGGATCACGTGAGACCCGCCTGAACTCGTGAGAAACTCACCGGACCGGTCCAAAGAAAAAAAACCACCCCACCCCACCCACTTCCCCTGACCCCCTTCCCTAACTACCCCGATCCCACCTGCCCTCTCCTCCACACTACATCCCACGCTGCCTCCTCCTCGCTCGCGCCGCCATCTGCCCTCCACGGCCCGCGCCACCACCGCCTCCCCTCACGGCCCGCGCCGCTTAGCCCCTGCCACTAACCGCGCCGGTGCCTCCACCCACTCGCCACCCTCCCGCAACTAAACAACGGGGAGGCTACCCAACCCACCCGCGTCGGCGCTAGCACCGGTCCCGACCCTAGTGACGTGAGCCGCCACCGACCAGCATCCCGCGCCATTGTCGTCCCTCCCCTGCTTCTACCACGGTGCCACCCCGCCCTCGGATCCATCCGCTGCCGTCACCGGATTCGGCCGCTCCGATGGCCTGCCTTCCCCACCACCGCAGACGACAGAAGCACCCACCACCGGTGGTCGCGCACCAGCCCCAGCCACAAGCCCCGCCTAAGCCGTCGTGCGCGGTCTCCCTCCATCTTCCTCTGCCCGTCACTCTTCTCCCCTGAACCTGATGGCGGTTGCCCCTTCTCTCCAGCACATTGCCTGCCACTATCCAGAAAAATGGGCATGGCCTCCCCTCCCGACGACCTCTTCCGGCACCAGAAATAGTGATGAGCACGAACACCCCCTCTCTTGCTAAGTGCTCTCTCTCCCATAACACAAGAAGTTCAGGTAAATCTGTTGCAAAGGTTCAGGTACTTCAAAGATTATAGAAAAAAATGTTTAACTGTATATGCTGACTTATGCTTTTCCTGTATGTGCATATACATGAGTTCTCACCTACCCATTCTGCTCTCGGTGGAGCTGATGCATTCTTCTCCCCAGCCGTGACGCTGAAATAGAACCATTGGCGTGGCTCGCGTCCATTCCTTATTTGTGTGCATGTGCTTCTATGGTAGCACCACGAGGAACAACTCGCCCTGTTTTGCAGTAGTGGATGACACAGTTTGAGGTGGACTGAAGATCAAGTGCCATCCCGGGAGCATTACTTGGTGTGGTGCCTCTCACTGACCTTCCTCAGCGCCTCTCATCGACCTTCCCGGCGCCTCTCATTAACCTTCTCCATCCCCATCGACACAGTACAAAAAAGATTGGAAGTTCAACAAGTTTTGGCGAGGCAGCCTGCACCAGTCCCGCCTCTCCTCCATCATGTGCTCCAGCAGAACCAGGTCCAGCGCACAAAAAAAGCAGCGACAGTGATCTTCTCAGGAGCCCCGCCTAACAGGAACCTCTCTCTCAGCCACTGATGGACATCATATTGTAAATTTATGCAAAGAACACATCATTTTGTAAATTGATGTAAAGAACAAGTTCTGATTATGTGTTCTATACATGCTTGTTGAAATGCCAACTGAGAACTGGTACTGTTTTTCTTCAGGTTGTTTTGCTGATATTTGAGATTTAATATTGTAGATGTTCAATGGATATGAGACTTGTTTTGACCTTGCCCTATTAAAAAAAGAGCAACCAAAAACTTTCCTACGTGTAGATGCATCCGCGCTCACATTTTTGACCCCCTTCCTGTATGTTATGTACTTAAATGTGCTTAATGAAAATAAGTTTCTGAGAAGTTCATATATTATTATGTGGACAGGTCATGTAGAAGAACTACCCAGTAATTGAAAATTTTGAAGACAACAAATTTCTGTAGCATCTTCGACACCCTTCCTGTATGTTATGTACTTAAATGTGCTTAATGAAAATAAGTTTCTGAGAAATTTCATATATTATTACGTGGACAGGTCATGTAGAAGAAGTACCCAGTAATTGAAAATTTTAAAGACAACAAATTTCTATAGTGATTGGTACGTGTCCAGTCCAATGTGTTGATCTTCTTCACTACGTATTCACATTCCAGAAAATGTGTTCTGTTGTTTCGGCAACTCTTCCTTATGTAAATGCCTCTACGTTGAGCACTTCTAGCCTATCATGGAGAAGTTATGTATTAATTAATTATGAACTTCTACAAATGGAATTGTTTTTCCATTTTGCAAAAAAATAAACAGAGAAGTTCAAATTAAATTAATAGAGCGGTTCGACGTTCATAAAAAAAATAAAAAAATCATTTATAAAACAATAAAAAACACGAATAAGCCAATAAGTTAAGTTTGAAATAACCAAGTTGTACGTGTTTATTACAAAATTAGGATTCTTTCCGTTACAAATGAATAATACCAAGAAGTCCAAATTGAAAAAACCAGGAAGTTCAATTTAAAAAAAAGAATAGTTCAATGTATAAGAAACACCCAGATTTTCCTCGTTACTAAATAAAAATCCAAGAAGTTCAATTTAAAAAACGGAGCAGTTCGGTATTTATTACAAAACTAACAAATAAACCAAGAAGTTCAGTTCAAAATAACAAAGAAGTTCGACATTTACTAAAAAAACTAATTTTTCCCGTTTCTAAAAATACACAAAGAGTTTCGAAAATTGAAAAAAATGGAGCGGTTCGATGTCCATAAAAAACAATTTTTTTTTGTTGATAAAGGGTAGCGTCGTTTTTGTCATTTTTAAATTTTTTGGAGCGAATTGATTTAAAAAAAAAGAAAAATCAGGAATTTCAAATTTAAAAAACAGAGTAGTTCGATCTATACAAAAAAACTCAAATTCTTCTTATTCTAAGAAAAATTAAAGTATGAAGTTCAATTTCTAAAGAGGTATGTTCAATGTTTACTTAAGAATCATTTTTTCTAAAGATGACGCGGTACACAACGTGTAAACCAATGTTGAAAGAAAAAAAAGAAATGAGAAGTTCAATTTCTAAAGATGACGTTGTAACGCCCTCGATGCGGCTATATCTCCCATGTGTCGAAGCATGACTTAGAGGCATAACCGCATTGAAAGCAATGTCGCAAGTGAGGTAATCTTCGCACAACCCATGTAATACACAAGGGAAAAGATACATAGTAAACAACCATCGCATAATCATGGCATGATGCACAACCAAGTATGATGCATGTCCGGTTTAATGAGGCATGGCATGGCAAAGTGCAACAAACAATACTACAAGTTAAGTGGAGCTCAATATGCAACGAGTTGCATATTGACGGAACACCACATTCAAGTTATTTAGTTCACTCCCGTTTAGGTACACAACAATGTTAAATGTTGTTAAACATGGCAAGGGGTGTAACAAAAGTAAACTAAATATTTAGGCAAGTTTAAATGAGGCCGGAACAACAAACAACATTTCCGAAAAAACCTCATATGCAATTTATGAATTTGCTACTGTTCTGCCCTAAAACATATTTTAAAGTTGTTAAACAGGAAAATAAAGTGGACCATGTTAAACTAGGCATTTTTCCACCCAAATTTACATATAAAGAACATTTAAAACCGAGCTACGGTTATTTAGTTATGAATTAAATCATTTTAGCATAGCATTTAAGCAAATTTAACCAAACAGCATTTTTAACATTTTTAACATGGATGAAAATGGCATATTATGAAACTAGATGAAATTCTAAGCATTTTACATATAAAGTTTGTTTTAATCGATGCACCGTTGTGGAGTTATTATATGCATGATGTTGAAGGACTTTTCTGCAAATCTGTAATTCCTCGGATAATGTTAAAATCGCAGTAGCAGGAAAAAAACAGAACGGGCTGAAACTAGCTGGCCCGTTAGTGCACAGGGGAATGGATCTGGGGGCTGCTCACCCTTGGGCTCTTGGCCCGGTCGGTGGAGAGGCCGAGCGAGGCCGGCTTGGCTTGGGGCTGGGCCTTGCGATGCTGGGCTGGGCGTTGGGCCTGGAGGCCGCTGGGCCGAAGCAGAGGTGACCCAGGCACGGGCGCTGGAGCGGTCAACGCAAGGAGCAGGGGCGCTCGTTCGGTTGACAGGGGAAGCAGCGACTGCGGCAGCAGCAGGAGCATGGCAAATTGGAGAAGACGACGGCAGGGGAGGCACGGATTCGGGCGGTGGAGCTTGGATTCGTCCAGATCCAGCCGGTCTAGGTGGCGGACGGGAAAGGGCAGGGCGGCGCAGAGGCGATAGAGTTCGAGGCCATGGCGACTCGACGGCGGTGCTGCAGCTTCGAGGCGTCGGCAATGGGGGCTCCGGCGAGAGCACCGGTGGCCGGGGACGGGGCCCAGCCGACGGGATCCGGCAGGAGCGGTCAAGGGCGGCGGAGGAGAGGGGATCCGGTCCAGATCGGGGCCGAGGCAGCGGGAGTCCATGCTTCGGGCGCCCATGGCTTGCTGGTTCGTGTCCCTGGAGACAGATAGGGAGAGAGGTGAGGCGAGGGAGAGAACAAGAGGGAGAAGGAGATGGCAGGGGTGGCGTGACCCGGCCGGAGGCGACCTGGTGAAGGTGCTCGCCGGCGGGGGAGGCAGCTCCGGTGAGGCAAGGCAGTGACGAGGTGGAGGCGAGGGAAGCTCGAGGCGGCTTGGGGCCTGGTGCAGCTCGGGAGCCCTCGAGCGGGAGAGGCTGGAGTCTGGCTATGGTTGGTGGATCGGGAGGGGATGGATCCCAAGGAAGAGGATCGGAGGTGGCTGGTTGGTTCGGCGAAGAAAACGAGGGACTTGGATCGGGGAGGATTTGGATCGAGGAGATGTGGTTGGCTGAGGGGATTTCGATGAAGAAACTGGCGGCGGCCGAGACGGGATGGATGGGACATCTCCCTAGATTTTTAGGGTTGATATATTTATATAGCAAGTGGGGTAGGCTTAGGGTCATTTGGTCCCTTAGATTAAAATCGAACGGTCGTGAATAAAATAGTTAGGGAGCCCAAATGACAAAACGGAGATGTTTTGTTGATGTTAGGGGATGATCCGGACCCAACGGTAACGACAGACCGGTTCAGGTTCGGGGCAAGTTTCGGACGCCTGCGAGGGACCTGAGAGAGGTCGACGAAGACAAGGGGGGTTTTGTGGTCTTGGAGAAAGAGAGAAGAGAGGGGTCCAAACGGTCTGAGGGAAGGTCAACAAGGGCAAGCGGTCTGACAACATGTCAATGAAGACAAAGAGAGAAGCGGCGCACACGAGGGACTCGAAAACCCGTTGGTCTCGAACGGCCAACAAAAGCAAGGGGGGACACGGCAACTACGAGCGGATGCAAGTTTTATGAAAACGATGCCGATGCAATGCGAATGATGCGATGATGAAATGCATGACAAGAACAAAATGCAAAACAAAAAAACAAAAACCCAACCACGAAGGAAAAATCATATCGCATCTCCGGAAAAGGCAATAGTTGGAGTTACGGATATGGAAAGTTGCATCCGGGGCATTACAACACTCCACCACTACGAGAGGATCTCGTCCCGAGATCTAGGATGGCACCGGAGGGAAAACGGAATAGGAAGAGAAGAGGTAAAAATGAGTTGCTTCTTCGACAAAAGAGTGAAAACCATGAACCTTGAGATGTTTGAGCAAAATGAAAGAAAGAAAACAACGAAGATGAGCAATGTTGAAAACACTCCATTAGAAAAGAGGAACAAGGGATACGACGAGAACCAAGAGGTTGCAAAGACATGAATCAAGAGTTTAATGGACAAGATAGAATTCGAAACCACTCCGGTTAAAACAAGATGAGAGAGGAAGAATGATATAATTTGGGCAGCACTCCGACTGTAAATGGAAGGAATTGAACATGAACTTGACGAGATTAGAGGATACATGATGAAATCAACAACACACTGCATCCGGAATTGAAAGAATGGCACAAGGGGTAAGAAACATTTCAGACCGCACTCCGGTTAAATGGATAATCAAGAAAAGAACATGATCCTCACAAAACGAGGTGATGAGTGAAGAGCACAACATCACAATGCCTCCGGAATAAAGAATAGAAGATAGATCATAGGAATAACAGAATGTAGGAGAAAATGCCAGCTTCTGCCACAAATGAGCTTGGAAATCATCCTTGCAAAGAAGAATCGAACGGAGATGTTGGAAAATCAACAACGAGAAGCACAAGCTTGTAGTGGGCTTATGGAAAACATCTCAAAACTATGAGGTGAAATTCTGCCACTATCAAAATCAATTGGTTGCTTGAGATCAATGAAGAGATGAAAACTGCTTCACCAAGATGATAGAGATATAACTTGGATCATTGATAAGCACCACAAATAGCAATATTCCTTAGGGAAGGCTTTAGGTGAAATCTATACCAAGATAACTCCAAAGAAGAGATTGATGGATTTAAAATACCTCATTCTTGACAACATGTGAAACACAAAACATGAATGGAAATTGTCACGAATGAGATAATACCACCTCAAAAGCTAAGGTAGAATAATTGCACTTCGAAATGCAAGAAGAAGAATACTTGAACGCCTCAAAACAAAACATGTGTTGAGCACCATGTTTAATTTGAGTATAGCTTGGCGGGTCATAACTTCGAGAGAAATCTTGAAGAACAATTGAAGAATGAAAGGAATCCTTGACGACCCATCATGTAGAGCCTCCATGAAGAACTCCGGTAATAGAAGGATGATGAAAAGAGAGAGAAGTTGAAAACACAAGATGAAGCCTTGCGATGATTAGATGGATCTCCGTGATAATTAGAGCTTGGAACTCCGGGAAAAAGAGAAGATGAAACAAATGAAACCGAGAATTTTAAGGGCCTCCGGAATAAAGAATTAATCACTTGGATGAACAAGAATAAGAATTATGTTATGCTTATCCTTCACCAATTAAATTGATGACAATCAACAGATTTGGCATATTACTTATTCTCGTAGAAAGGATTAAGAGAGATATGGCGTAAACTTGAGAAGGTCTTCAACGAACCACCGGTAGGATTGGAACAACAAATGAATTGACATGATGAACAAGGAAGAGAGATCTTGAAAGAACCACCGTAAGAATTGAAAAAGAGAGTATCAAGGCACAATTCACAGGGAAGAGTTGGAAGATGAATGAAGATACTTGAGGGGATTTAGATACATGAGAACGAAGAGATCATGAACTGATTAGAGGGTACTTGAATGATGCACCGGTATGATTTGGAGAACGAGAGCTGAAAGCTTGAATAAATAATACTGAGATGATGGGCTTCAAAGAATGAAACTGAAAAGACTCCTAAAATGCTCCGGATGGGTGAAAAAGATTCTCACAGTCGAAAACAATTATGAGGATAGCATGAAGCTAGAACCATGAATCTTGAAGAGAATGGAGCAAGATTTAAGAGAAATCCTTCTTCGGTCTTCAAATGTTGAGAATGATGATGATAACCACCGAGAATTATTGAGGCACACCGGAAGAATCAAAAACGAAGAGGTTGAGCCAACTATGAAAAGAATTTGAAAGATCTTGGAGAAAAGCATTTGACTGATGATAACTCATTCTTACGTCAAACTTGGAGAAGAATTTGGGATAGCTCCAGAATAATTAGAAGAGTTAAGTAAGATCCTGGGAAAAGACCTGTGGGTTAGGGCCCACTCAAAAGAAAACACCGTTGAGAATGATGTTAAAGAGAGATTGCACCGGTTGAATTAAATGGCTTGAATGAGATAACAATCTCCAAATGGCTTGATCGGATTAAGAATGGAAACACAAATCTTCCAAGATATCTTCAGTACTCCAGAACAAATGCATAACGAGAAGTGAAAGATTAAGAGGTGCACCGGTATAAAAAAGCATTTGAAACAAGGAAAGGGATATGATGAATATCAAAAGCTTGATATGGATCCACCGGACAATTAAAAAAACGAAGGATGATGAACTTGAAGCTCGTGAGCATCTTCATGGGAAATCACCGGATAAAAACATTGAAAGAAAAGAATGAAGATACTTCCCACAAATAAAAGGATACCTGATTAAGAAATCTAAGTCCTTGAAGAAAAGGGGTGGGAGGGTGGGGAAAAACAAAGACAACTTGGGATGAAACAAACACCGTTGAGAAGAAATGATAATTGGTCTTGCTGATGTTGAAGTGATCGGATCCACTTGAAGAGAAACACGCCGGTTGAAAAGGATTGACATGACAATCTCGATTGATCAAGAAGGATTAACACTCACATAGAAATATGAGAACACCAATTAGGGAAGGTATGGATTCAACATTTGACATCGAAGCAACTCGAATACCACATATAACAAAACAAAGGATTTGGCTTGCAGAATAAGCCGGAACAAATACATATGATAGAGATTTACCCAATCCCATATCATGCATCTGTCGGAAAGATATTCTAGGAGCTACTTGAATTCCCACCTATAAAACTCCCGAAACTTTCTGGTTATGCAATCTGGTGTTGGGGATACAGGGGAAGCAATATCTCACCCAAAACTAGCAGATCCTACATCCAGCTGTATCCATCCTTCAACACATAACCAAGAAACCTTCAGAAAAAGTCTACCTCAACCTTCGAAAAGCATCCGTTATACGAGTCATGGCAATACTCCGTACTCACCTCAATCTCGGGTTATCGGGTTATCTCACCAACAAGCGCATAAAAGAGATTTTCATTGTCGGCGTATTAAACTCAGGTATTTGAATCTGCAACGATAAAATTATGACGACAACACCTCAGAGCTCAACTCCCCGGGACACTTCCACTAAACCCCTGACAGGAGGCACCAAGACAATGTTCTCATCATAAAACCATCGGAACGATTCCAAGATACCCGCGTGATCCTAATTTTTTTTTTGGAAATTTGAGGAGAGGAAAGTCAAAACTCTACGTCAGGATGCCTTACCAGAGCGATGAAGAGACTAGGGAGTAAAAAGAATTCCTAACTCCCCGATATATATAATCCTAAATGACTCAAAACATTTTTCTAGACACAACTCGGCCGCTAAAAACGATCAAGCAATGGGGCTCCTAAGGTCGGGGATGGCTCTAATACCAACTTGTAACGCCCTCGATGAGGCTATATCTCCCACGTGTCGAAGCACGACTTAGAGGCATGATGCACAACCAAGTATGATGCATGTCCGGTTTAATGAGGCATGGCATGGCAAAGTGCAACAAACAATACTACAAGTTAAGTGGAGCTCAATATGCAACGAGTTGCATATTGACGGAACACCACATTCGAGTTATTTAGTTCACTCCCGTTTAGGTACACAACAATGTTAAATGTTGTTAAACATGGCAAGGGGTGTAACAAAAGTAAACTAAATATTTAGGCAAGTTTAAATGAGGTCGGAACAACAAACAACATTTCCGGAAAAACCTCATATGCAATTTATGAATTTGCTACTGTTCTGCCCTAAATCATATTTAAAGTTGTTAAATAGGAAAATAAAGTAGACCATGTTAAACTAGGCATTTTTCCACCCCATTTACATATAAAGAACATTTAAAACCGAGCTACGGTTATTTAGTTATGAATTAAATCATTTTAGCATAGCATTTAAGCAAATTTAATCAAACAGCATTTTAAACATTTTTAACATGGATGAAAATGGCATATTATGAAACTAGATGAAATTCTAAGCATTTTACATATAAAGTTTGTTTTAATCCGATGCACCGTTGTGGAGTTATTATATGCATGATGTTGAAGGACTTTTTTCGCAAATCAGTAATTCCTCTGATAATGTTAAAATCACGATGGCGAGGAAAAAAAACAGAACGGGCTGAAACTAGCTGGCCCGTTAGTGCACAAGGGAATGGATCTGGGGCTGCTCACCCTTGGGCTCTTGGGCGGTCGGTGGAGAGGCCAAGCGAGCCAGCTTGGCTTGAAATTTGGGCCTTGCGATCTTTGAAATGGGCGTTGGGCACAGAGGCGGCTGGGCAAGAAGAGGTGACCCGCATCGGCGTTGAGCGGTCAACGCGAGGAGCAGGGGCGCTCGTTCGGTTGACAGGGGAAGCAGCGACTGCGGCAGCAGCAGGAGCATGGAAAATTGGAGAAGACGACGGCAGGGGAGGCACGGATTCAGGCGGTGGAGCTCGGGTTCGTCCAGATCCAGCCGGTCTTGGTGGCGGACGGGAAAAGGCAGGGCGGCGCAGAGGCGAGAGAGTTCGAGGCCATGGCGACTCGACGGCGGCGCTGCAGCTTCGAGGCGTCGGCCAACGGTCTGAGGGAAGGTCAACAAGGGCAAGCGGTCTGACAACATGTCAATGAAGACAAAGAGTGAAGCGGCCAGACATGAGGGACTCGAAAAACCCGGTTGGTCTCGGAACGGCCAACAAAAGCAAGGGGGGACACGGCAACTACGAGCGGATGCAAGTTTTATGAAAACGATGCCGATGCAATGCGAATGATGCGATGATGAAATGCATGACAAGAACAAAATGCAAAACAAAAAAAAACAAAAACCCAACCACGAAGGAAAAATCATATCGCATCTCCGGAAAAGGCAATAGTTGGAGTTACGGATATGGAAAGTTGCGTCCGGGGCGTTACAGACGTGGTTCGACGTGCTAAACAATGTTGAAAGAAAACAAAAAGAAAAGGAGAAGTTCGATTTCTAAAAATGACGCGGTTTGATGTGCAAACCAATGTAAAAACACACACAAAAATGTTTTTTTGGTGTCTTAAAATAGTTTTATTCGTAAAAAAAGATTAAATAAATAAAACCAGGAAGTCCATATTAAAAAGATGAAGAAGTTCGATGATTATAGAAAACTCAGATTTTCCTTGTTATTAAAGAATGGAAACAAGAAGTTCAAAAATTAAATAACAAGAAGTTCAACTTTTAATAAATAGAGCGCTTCAAAATTTCGTAAAAAAAGATTAAGAAATAAAACCAGGAAGTCCATATTAAAAAGATGGAGAAGTTCGATGATTATAGAAAACTCAGATTTCCTCGTTATTAAATAATGGAAACAAGAAGTTCAACTTTTAAAAATATAACGCTTCAAAATTTCATAACAAAGATTAAGAAAATAAAACCAGGAAGTCCATATTAAAAAGATGGAGAAGTTCGATGATTATAGAAAACTCTGATTTTCCTCGTTATTAAATAATGGAAACAAGAAGTTCAAAAATAAAAAACAAGAAGTTCAACTTTTAAAAATATAACGCTTCAAAATTTCATAAATAAGATTAAGAAAATAAACCAGGAAGTCCATCTTAAAAAGATGGAGAAGTTCGATGATTATAGAAAAAAACTTAGATTTCCTCGTTATTAAAGAATGGAAACAGAAGTTCAAAAATAAATAATAGGAAGTTCAACTTTTAAAAATAGAGCGCTTCAAAATTCATGAAAAAGGATTAAGAAAATCAGATTAAAAATTCATAAAAATTCGAATATTTTCCTGTAACTGAGAGAAGTTCACGTTGATAACTGCGAGAAGTTCATGTACTACACGGTGTACATTTTGTATTAAAAAAAGAATAAAAAAGCAAAGGCTAAAAGTTTTGTTGTTATAAGTTCAAGTCCTTCGTTGAAGAAAGTTAAAAAAATTATTATGAAAGAGATTTGTACAAAAGGAATATCATTTGTGTAAGACCAACGAATGGATGAGAAAATTACAAACGAGAATACGTCACAGAAGTTCAACGCGAAAACAGCAGGAAGTTCACCTAATACACTGAATGAATATCAGATTAAAAACTTTTAGAATCGTCGCGAGTATGAAAGAATGATCAACACGGGAAAGTTGCGTGTTTACGGCAGCTTTCCATCGGTATATCATCCGCTCAATTCCCGTGAGTGGATGGAGAGCTACGAGCAGTGGATGGAGAGATACGAGCAAAAAATCACGTGAAAACAGAGTGAAGTTCAGGTACACACACCGAGAAGTTCAGGTTCTTCACGCGGTGCATTTTTGAAGAATCTGTTTCGCGGTAGAGGCAGAAAGAATGATCCCGCCGTTTTTGAAATTACTTGAAAACGGCTAGGAATCAGAGAAAACCATCAACATGAAAAAGTTTCGCATTTTCCGTAGCTTTTCAACAGTATATTACTTGCCCAATTCCGATAAAGTTTGTAGAAATTACGGCAAAATATATTTTTCGCCATTTTCGAAAATGACATAAAACCGTAAAGAATTGGGAGAAACAATACATACCAAAAAGTTTCGCATTTGTTCAAGCTTTCCAATGCCATATCATTTGCTGCATTCGGACGCACGGTTGAAACATTAGCTCGAAAATACGAACTCGGTAGGACTTGGACCATTTTCTAAATTACTCTTAAACCATTCAAAATTAGAAAAAAAACTCTCAAGACGAAAAAGTAGCGCATTTTCATAAGCTTTCCAACGCCATATCACATGCCTCCATTGGATTAGCCGTTTAGAAATGACATCGAAAAAACGAACTCAGCTGTTCGGTTTACGAAATTTTACGTTTTTTCAAATTACTCTTTAACCATAGGGAATTAGAGAAAACTTTCAACATGTGGAACGAGCAGTTTTGCAGTAGCTTTCCAACGCCTTATTATATGCGTCACTTCGATAAATGGTTTAGAAATGCGATCGAATATACGATTCACGTTTTTTGTGCAAAGAGAAAACGGTTTTCAAAACTGCTCTTAAACCGCTTACATTTTGTCAAAAATTTAACTTGGGTCATGATAGTGGTGTCCATAGCTTTCCAACGATATATAGCAAGCCCCATTTCGGCAATGTTGGCGGAAGTTCAACCTAGTTCATAGGGAAGTTCAACGTACTACATGCGGGGCAGGTCAGGTTGTGATCAGAATATTATTCTGATCCCGTGATCAGAATAATGTTTATGTGTGTGTGTGTGTGTGTGTGTGTATATATATATACACGGCCGCACAGGGGACACAATCACATTTTCAGGCAAACAGTATAAATATAGCCTCATAATCAAAATAAACATTGTTTTTACAATGATTCGATTCATCACTCGAACAAGACATTCTTGACAAAGGCGCTCTATTAGGCGGGCACCTTCGTGACTGCGCCAAGTAGTGGTCGGCCGGATATTGGCCCCCGCGGATCCTCGGTCGCTATTGGTGGCCTCCATATTCGCCCAATAGGCTTTAACGCTGGCAAGAGCCATTCGTGCACCCTCTATGCACGCCGACCTCCTCATGGCGTCGACCGAGGCACGGCCCCAAGGAATTGTTGCACCAAACCAAAGTAATCGTCCGGCTTAGGCCCTTGACCAAAGATGGTCTATTACGAATCGCATTGCAAGCCGGACAGCCTATGAAGCTCTGCTACAGTAGCCATCTTCTCATTTAACGGCAGCGGGCGAGTGGGAGCATTGAATTGCAACCAGAAAAGCTTCTCCACTTCCTTATCACCTTGATCCTCGAAGAACATGGCAGCGTCACCGTATTTATTCGCCAAGACCGTGATATGCATCTCAGAGGACTCAGCGTCCATCCAGGGAGCATACTTGTAACCAAAACTTCGTCCGCGAGTGAAGTCGAGCCCCCACCACGATTTTGTCGGCTGTTGAAGCTCCTCGCGCATACCCGGATCTCGGTCCGCATCTCCTTGGTGGCATTAAGTGCCTTGTCCAGCTCGGCCGAGCTAGCCTTACTCTCCTTTTCAAGGAGTACATACCGTTTGGCGGTATTTTTCAACTCCACAGCCATTTCGGCTATCTTTTCCTCGCTTGGCGATGAGCGACTGTTCGGCTCTCAATTCTTTGCCGCCTTTAGGGCAGCCGCATTGCTAACCGAGCTTGTTCCTTGGCTTGAGCAAGTTTCGCCTCGGGGCCTCCATGGCAGTAGCTCCATATGAAGTACAAACACATTGCATTAATATTATGCCCCTCTCACACTTTCCTATACAACATAATAAGGGAAGCAGAGCACATACCCTGTGACTCATCCAGCCGCTTGTTCACCAGCGTGATATCGGCATCGATAGATCCGATTTGCCTCCTTAGTTCGGCAACCTCAACAGACTGGTCGGCTGTCGGATCCTTAGACACCTGTGCACATGTACAGCGCAGCCATGACTATATGATCCCCCGTTTGCCGCCTATGGCGGGCAACCAGAGAATCAGGGGCTACTATCCATATGGAGCACACCTAGCGTGTGCCTTACAGCCAAAAATAGTGCATTTTTTCACTACATACCTCAGAGCCTCTGAGCAGGCTCGTAAATGCCTCATTCAAACCGCTTGTAGCGGAGGAAATCTTCTTAAGTACTGCGCTCATTAATGAGCAGTGCTCCTTCGAGAGCGCAGCTCGCTCCGGAAGACCTGTCAATACGTCCGGCCAACACCGAACTATGCCGGACCCTCCTCATCGCCCCCCGTGGGAGCCAAACGCTCCGGGCTTAGGGCGGCTGACGTATTAGCTTCCGGCTTCAGCAGAACCGGACTCCTCCGTGACGACACCTCAGTGTCGCCCGCTTCATGAGGCGGAGAAGTGGGGGGGTCTCGCTCTCCATCATCTCCGGAGGAAGATCCCCCGAAGACGAACTCTGTTGAGAAGAGCTGCTAGCTGGACTGCAAAAGACGAATCCTGGTTAGGGATCTCAGAGAAACACCGTACCTTCGAATTAACGATTAACTTATAGCTCGGTGGAGGGCTGGCCCGTTGGTGGGCACGACGCGGTGAGGGTACCCGTCGCGGCAGAGCCCCTGGTGATACTTTCTTCCCTTGCTTGGGCATCTCCGTCTCCAAGTCTTCGGAGGCGGCCCTCTTCTTCCCGTGCGGGGAGGAGGCTTTATCCTCCCCTCCCCGACTATCCTCCTCAGGGGAGGTAACAATTCCCCCGGTTTGGATGCGTAGTGTGTGAAGTTCAGCTTCATTCCCCTTTCCTTCGCCTTTCCCTAAGGGCATTTTGCTGAGCACCCGGCCAAGCATCTTAGCGACGGTTGGACCAGGCGAGCCTTCGGGAAGTGGCGCCGGACACCTGATTCTCTCCACCTTGTTGAGCCATTCCTGGCCACGGAGGGTTTTCAGAATAATGAAAAATGTAAACGAAGTGTCTGGCTTTAAAGGTTACTTAATTGGGCATCTAGGCAATTGCTGCTTAGGCCCGCATCCTCGGTGGTGTCCGGATACTTTACTTGTGGTCCGAAGAATAATTTACACATCCCTTCGAGCTTCAGGCCGAAGAAGTTCTTAATAGTCCGCAGACCCTCCGGATTGAACTCCCACATCCGGAGAGGTCGACGTTTGCAGGCAACATCCGTCAGATTAGCATCACTTGAATTATGCTGACAAGATTTATGTCCCTCTCGAGGAGCTCCCGGATGCGATTCTGCAGTATTGGCACATCGCCAGCTGGCCCCCAATTCTATCCTACATCGGTCCAAGACGCCAACTGTGCGGAGGGCCCGAGCGGAACTCGGGGGCGGCTACCCACTTTGTGCCTCTGGGAGCCGTAACATAAAACCACCTCCGTTGCCATACATCGGATACTTCCGGGAAAGAACCCTCTGGCCATGGGGCATCGGCGTTCCTGCTTATTATGGCACCTCCGCACTCCACATGTCGCCCCTCGATCATCTTTGGCTTCACATTGAAGGTCTTGAGCCATAAGCCGAAGTGTGGGGTGACGTGGAGAAAAGCCTCACACACAATAATGAACGACGAGATATGGAGGATAGCATCCGGAGCCAGATCATGAAAATCCAGCCCGTAGTAGAACATGAGCCCCCTCACAAAGGGTCGAGGGTAAGGCCCAGGCAGCAGAGGAAGTGAGGGACAAACACAACGCTCTCATTGGGCTCTGGTGTAGGGATAACCTGCCCTGGAGCAGGAAGCCTGTGCTGGATATTGGCGGTCAAGTATCTGACCTCCCTAAGCCTCGTAATGTCCTCCTCTTGGATCGAGCAGGCCACCCACCGGCCTTTAGGGTTGGATCCGGACATACTGGAGGATCTGAGGTGTTGGAGCTTAGGTTTTGAGTGTTGGAGCTCGAGGTGCGAGAAGGTGCAAGGGAGGTGGAAAAGAGGCGTAGGCCTTGACCCCTTTATAAAGGGGGTGAATATCAAGAGTCCTCAGTGTGACCGCTTGAGACTTGACCAAAGATACACCGAGTCATACCAACAGTCGTCGTGGGGTTACGCATGCCCATATTAATGGAAAATCCCATAATAAGAGGAACACGATCTCTGCTTTGGCAGGACGTGCTAATAAAACCGCCTCGCAATGCGAGTCGAGGTGGGGCAAGAAACGCCAATTCGTGTTGGACCAGGGCACGATGCAAGGGCACGACGTATGAAGATTGCGAGTAGATCAGATTTACGCTATGTTCCCTACAATGGTATGTGAAGATCATCTTGCAGATCCAGACATGGTTTGAGTGTTTGATAATCATTTTGGAGTATTCGGAGAAGGAACCCGCCTTGCAATGTCGAAGACAAGACTGCACGCTGGACTCATCGTCATTGAAGCCTGGTTCAGGGGCTACTAAGGGAGTCCTGGATTAGGGGGTATCCGGACAGCCGGACTGTATACATCGTCCGGACTATTGAAGCGTGAAGATACAAGACTCAAGACTTCGGCCCGTGTCCGGATGGGACTCTCCTTTGCGTGGAGGACAAGCTTGGCGATCCGGATATTGTGTTTCCTTCCTTGTAACCGACTCCATGTAAACCCTAGCCCTCTCCGGTGTCTATATAAACCGGAGAGGTTGGTCCTTAGAAGGCCGATCACAATTACAATCATACCATCATAGGCTAGCTCTTAGGGTTTAGCCTCTATGATCTCGTGGTAGATCTACTCTTGTACTACTCATATCTTCAATATTAATTAAGCAGGAAGTAGGGTTTTACCTCCATCGAGAGGGCCCAAACCTGGGTAAACATTGTGTCCCTTGCTTCCTATTACCAGCAGCCTAAGACGCACAGATCGGAACCCCCTACCTGAGATCCGCCGGTTTTGACACCGACAATGACCCACAAGTCTAGGGGATCTATCGTAGTCCTTTCGATAAGTAAGAGTGTTGAACCCAACGAATAGCAGAAGGAAATGATAAGCGGTTTTCAGTAAGGTTTTCTCTGCAAGCACTGAAATTGTAGGTAATAGATAGTTTTGTGATAAGATAAATTGTAACGAGTAACAAGTAAATAAAGTAAATAAAGTGCAGCAAGGTGGCCCAATCCTTTATGTAGCAAAGGATAAGCCTGGACAATTTCTAATAATGAGAAAGGAGCTCCCGAGGACACATGGGAATTATCGTCAAGTTAGTTTTCCTGACGTTCATATGATTCGCGTTCGGTACTTTGATAATTTGATATGTGGGTGGACCGGTGCTTGGGTACTGCCCTTACTTGGACAAGCATCCCACTTATGATTAACCCCTATGGCAAGGGTCCGCAACTACAAAAGAAGTATTAAGGTAAACCTAACCACAGCATTAAACATATGGATCCAAATCGGCCCCTAACGAAGCAACGCATAAACTAGGGTTTAAGCTTCTGTCACTCTAGCAACCCATCATCTACTTATTACTTCCCAATGCCTTCCTCTAGGCCCAAATAATGGTGAAGTGTCATGTAGTCGACGTTCATATAACACCACTAGAGGAAAAGACAACATACATCACATCAAAATATCAAACGAATACCAAATTCACATGACTACTAATAGCAAGACTTCACCCATGTCCTCGGGAACAAACGTAACTACTCACAAAGCATATTCATGTTCATAATCAGACGAGTAATAATATGTTTTAAGGATCTAAACATATATCTTCCACAAAGTAAACCAATTAGCATCAACTACAAGGAGTAATCAACACTACTAGCAACCCACAGGTACCAATTTGTGGTTTTGATACAAGATTGGATACAAGAGATGAACTAGGGTTTTGAGAGGAGATGCTGCTGGTGAAGATGTTGAGGGAGATTGACCCTCCCGATGAGAGGATCGTTGGTGATGATTTCCCCCGAGGGAAGTGTCCCAGCAGAACAGCTCACGGAGCCCTAGATTGGTTCCGCCAAGGTTCCGCCTCGTGGCGGTGGAGTTTAAATCCCGTAAGCTTGCCCACAATTTTTTCCGGGATAAAAGCCCTCAAATAGCAGAAGATGGACACCGGGGGGCCACCAGGGGCCCAGGAGGCAGGCGCGCCCGGTGAGGCGCCCCCACCCTCCTTGACAGGGTGTGGGCCCCCTGGTGTATTTCTTCCACTCAATAATTCTTATTAATTCCAAAAATAGGTTTCGTGGAGTTTGAGGATTTTTGAGCGGTCTGAGAATAGGTTTCCAATGTTTGCTCCTTTTCCAGCCAGGATTCCAGCTGCCGGCATTCCCCCTCTTCATGGTAAACCTTGTAAAATAACAGAGAATAGCCATAAGTATTGAGATATAATGGGTAATAACAGCCCATAATGCAATAAATATTGATATAAAAGCATGATGCAAAATGGACGTATCAGGCACTCCGGTGAGCAACTCCTGGAATATCGAACATCTTCGCAAGTTTTACATGTAAGGCATGGTTGCCGGGAGCCCCGGCAACCCCCTTTAGTACTAGCCTTGCCGGCAAGGCATGTAACCCTCTGTAAAGAGCCAGGCGCAGACCCTGTGCCTAGTCAGATAACTTTTAGTATGTACAGTTTTCCTGTTGATTTCCATGTTTATGTATACACATATATGCATGCCTGTCCAGGATATTGTACTGCCTTTGATTCCAGCAAATACTAACGGACCGCTAAGGTTCAACGCTCCTATCCTCTCTTCTTTCCAGCCATAGTAAAGACGCTCTGTTCCGCCGTTCCTGTCGCGAACTTTGCTCTGGCAAGAAGTTGAGAAGACTGCCCGGCACATCGTCCCCGGCAAACCAAACAGATAAAGTTCACCTCTTGTTCATTCATGTTCGTAACCTGTGACTTGTGCATTAGAAAACCTCGCCACTCTTTTTAGACTTAGGTGCTCCCATCCTTGACGCAAATGCTGCTTCGATCAGAATGGTTGCGGTAGCCTTTAGTAAAAAGAGATTGGCAGGGGGCTGGGCCCTTTGTCTGTAACCTGGCAGATGTGATTCTCCGGCAGGCACAAAGGGCACCGGCAAGGTAGCTTGCTGGGAAAACTCATTTATTTTTATTAAAGAGGCGTTCGCCTCTGCATGGACGTATACGTGCATGGGTTCCCGACAAGGCTTGTCTTTTTCATTGATATGCTGATGCAAGTACGAATGTTACAGAACATAAGCATGGACTTGGGAGATTACATTATCTAGAAAAGTTGAAGATTTGGCAAGTGCCTACAAACTGAAAGAAGATAAGTGCCCCGTAATCCCCGTTCTTGCCCTTTTCCTCCCCAGGTATGGCAGGCGAAGACGGAGAGGGCATGGGGAATGCGTTAATGGAGAGCTTGGCAGGGTAGCCCGTCGACCACCGACGCCAGAGCCAGCAGGGCGCAACCCCTAGCAAGGTGTGTTGTCGGGGGAGGCAAAGCAGATGATGATGCTACCACGGATGGTCAGCTAGAGTTGGCGGCGTTGTCCTCCCGCCCGCTGCCATCGTCGCCGCTGGCGCTGCCCTCCTTGTCACTGTCGCTTGAGGAGGAGCTTTCGTCGTCGGTAGAACTCTGCGCGCAGCACCCTAAGTGGCTTCGTGAGCTCCCAAAGACCTTGACGGAGAGCAGGCCATTCTCCATTAACTTAAACTGGAGAACGTGCCCCTCCAACAAGCTATGGGTGCATGCAAATGTTTTCCACCCATGGTGAAGATACATGAGTGAGGGGCGGGGAAGTTGACGTCGACCCACATGCTACCATTCCCGCAGCCCCTCATGTGCAGTCTCAAGGCCCGTGGCGGATCAGCCTCCATTACCCGAGCAAATGGGGTAGGGTGGCAGAGATGACCGCACACGGACTTGTACAGCCTGATGAAGAACTCGTGAGGTTGGTCTTCGACATGGCCCTCCATTGGAGGAGGGGCCGCCGGCGGAGGCGCAGCTGGTGCGCCGCCCCGTCCTCCTCTTTCCCGAGCGCCGCGGCGACCTCGGCCTCACCCCCTCCCTCTCCCTCTCATGGCGGGCTCTACCGCTGTGAACTGCGGAGGAGGGGGACGCGCTGTCGAGCAGAAGCCCTCATCGCCATCATCAAAGCACCAGCACGCTGTCTCACCATGGCGAATGGAAGAAGGATACTAACCAGAAAAAGGGGGAGGAGGCGGATGCGGAAAGGCATCGTCCCTCTCCCTCTTTATAGAAGTGCAGGGCCGGGACCTGGCCTCCCAACCCCAGGGGCGACCGCCCCGCTCGACCAATGCGGCCTCTTGAGGCGCAGGGAATCAGGACCGACCCGCTGCCCCAATCAGCGTTGCCTGGTTTCCTGCCTCGGTGTTAATGCCCAGTCCCTCTGCATCCGCCGCCTGCCCTTCTTAATGCATGGAGGACACGTGGCAAGCGAGCCAGAGGCATAAAGATAAGTAGGGCGACCGTTTTCCACCCCGTGATCATGGGGTGCGGCGCCATGCAGGCCACGACCCAAGTCCACTTACTAAATGAGTAGCGCCCCTGCAAATTCCCCTTTTTTATGAGGGAGGCGCGGACTGCCTCTTTACTATCCACTACAAGGTGACGCATGCATGCTACAGCCGTCTCACGCACGACCCCCACATCATGCACTCAATGCGGATTGTGGGGAAGCGTAACTGACGAGAAGATCATGGAAATTAATCTCTTCCGCGCGTGCCCGCGCACTGCTTTTGGCCTCGCCCAACTATGCTTTGCGCTTATGTGTGGCCCAGGCCCGGGGGCTCCTGTCGGTGTACAAAAGTATGGGCTCTTCTGTACCCCTTACTAGTGCATGGGTAGTCGTAGCCATGCCCGCGGCAGGCTTGGCAGGGGAGGAGGAGACAAAATACAAGGCTACCAAGACAGCAATCAAGCCAATGAACAAAGAGCGGAAGACAAACTAGGCCTCCCCCAGCAACATCCTTGCTGGGGCAGCCTATGTGGCCCCGATAAGAGCCTTGCCGGGGCGACCTGCGAGGCACCAGCAAGGCTGTCACCCTTGAGGCTGAGAGCTTTGACACCATCGACAGCATCGACGCAAAGGGGCAGGAGGCGCGCGCAAGGTAGCATGCAGATCTTTGTGAAGACTGATAGCCTGCGGGTCCACGTGGGACTAGAGGACAAAGACCCGGCAAGACCCTTGTCGCGAACGATCGCGAGGCCCCCGACAAGCCTTGCCGGGGATGATTGCGGGGCCACATCCAGGCACGTGCTTGACAAGATTTCGCCACCACAACATCGTTCCAGTGCAGCGACCAGCTTGCCAACTAGGCAGGCGCCTGCGTGGCGGCACGCAGATCTTCGTAGAGGCTCTACCATCGCGCCAGCATGGCAGCAGCCAGCTAGCCTAGGATTGCATGCCTCGTCATCCTAAACGCGTGTCAAGGCAAGGAGGGGTGGCGACGGATGGGACAGCTTCTGCTACCGTCCCTGATAAAGTAAGAGGACACGTAGGCAGCGCATTAAATGCGTTGGTCCTACGATGCTAGTGATAAGTATGTACACTGTAGATACTTTCACCGAGGCATACTGAGAGAGGATTTGGACTTTTTGGACTGGGCATGCACCGCGGTTAGTTCGAATGCTCAAGAACACAGAATATACACACAAGCAGGACTAGGGCTTTACGCATCATTGCGGCCCGAACCTGGGTAAAAATCCCTTGCATTGTTCACTAGACCTGCTCTTCGCACAACTCTCTCGCCGCCAACCATAAAAGGGATCCTCATGATCCCATAGATGTTTGTTTCCCCGACAATACAAATATGATTTTTCAAACTGTTATGGTTAGCTGTTGCATGTACATGTAGTTCAAATTTGACCTACGGTCATTAAAGGGCTAGAAAATCACTTAAATGTCTTTAAAAGGTCAAATGACCACTGAAATTTTCCAAATTTTCACAAGACAGTTCTATAAGTGCACCTTAAATGTAGAAAAAATTGAAGGCCGTAAGGGCAAGCTATCTCCCATTCGTCATCAAACATGCATTGTTCCCTCTTGGAACCACGAGCCTTCTAGTGAGTATCTTTGGTTTGTGATGGGTGTGTTGGATTTCGGGTTCCGGCAGACCCTTGAGGTTCGAACACCGGGGTGCACGCGGGGATCACACCCCCAGCCTACCCATGTCTCACCGTCTCGCCAGGATCTAAAACTACACGAAGAACAACACAAGGGACACGAGGTTTATACTGGTTCAGGCCACCATTGTGGTGTAATACCCTACTCCAGTGTATGGTGTGGTGGATTGCCTGTAGGGCCGATGAGGAACAATACAAGGGAAGAACAGCCTCGCGAGGGCATGTTCTTGGTTGGCGCGATGAACTGCTAGGGGGAGTTCAGTCGCCTCTATCTTTGTGTCTCAGATGCGGATCCGATCCCCCTACCCTATGGGTGGCTAGTCCTATTTATAGGCGAAGGCCCCGGGCCTCTTCCCAAATATTGAGCGGGAAGGGCGCCAACAATTGGCCATTTTGAAGGGGAACATCTAGTACACTTATCACGACTAAAGTTGGTCCTCGCTTTGCCAAAGACCACGACGATGACGCCGGCTTGGGCTCCACGATGACCTCCGTTCTGCCGTCCTGCTGGTCTTGGTCTTGTTGCACCGAAATGGTTGCCTTTGCTTGATACCCTTGCCTGCGCTTGCCCCCTTTGCACCAAAGGGGAAACAAGGACTCTGTGCAGGCTGGCGGCCGCCTGGCCTTGGTCGTCATGGCTTGCGTCACGGGCACCTCATGAGGTATCTGCCTTGATCTCTCCGCCTCGCGAAGCTAGCTCGACGACGAGGCCGTGCGAGGAAGCCTCCGTCATCCGCCGCCCATGAATCTTGGCCCCTGCGAGGTCTTGAGCACGTGTTGATGAAGATGGGCCGTACTGAGCCACTCCTTGAGCCACCCCCGTTCCCAGAACGCCGACAGTAGCCCCCAGGCCCAAGGCGCTCTTGGACTTGGCTTAGCAGAGAAGCAAAGAGGCAAGTGCGAAGCGCCGCGGGCCCCAATATCCTGCGGCCTTGGGCGCCGTGTGGCGGTTGATTGGACATGGGCGTCCTGGATCCCCCACGACGCCTCGGTAACTACACGAATTGACAAGTCCCTACATGCAAAACGGGTCAAGCGTGGAGGTCGTCGGTGGCCTCCCTCGGCTATATGTATGGAACGACGCGAGCCCTTCTAATCCATCTCTTCCCGCTACTCTTCGTCTTCCTCTCGGCCGCTCGCCATCCCCATGGCCCCACCGAAGAGGTTCTCGGCCGCGGAGAAAGGGAAGGGTCGCCAGGAAGAGCCCGGTTCTCCTCCGGCCAAGCGTGGCCGGGGCCGCCCTCGCAAGCACCCTACGGCCCCTACCGCGGCCTCCCGTGGCCGTGGAAACAGCCCTCTGCGCAGCGGTGGGTGTCCGGCTGCCATCGAGAGGTACGCTGGGGCTGCGCGTCCCCCTAGGCTGCGCTTCCGCTCGGCGGAGGTGCTGCTAGAGTTCGTCGTGTGGTCGGCGGACCCGACCAGCACCTAGCTCCAGCTCCCCCGCTTCTTCATAGGTGAGCTTCCGGCTGGTGCCCCAGGTGGCCTTTGGCTTCAGGCAGACGGTTGTTGCAGCAGGGCTTCTTGGGCTACCTTGGAGGTCTCCACCGCCGGGGAGGCGGCCTTGACCCGCGGCTGGCAAACATTTGCCCGCACGCGCGGCCTGTGCCGACGATGCACTCTGCACTTCAAGTTCGACGGTGACGCCACCCTCTACGTGAGGGTGTTTAGGGAAGACGGCCGCCACGTCGGATGCTGCCCTGAAGATGATGACCGCGGCCGCGTGCCCAGCCCTGGCGTTGACCGGGGTGAAGGTGGCAGAGGGCGCGCGGGCAGTGGGGCCTAAGGCCCGCCAAGCTCTGGTGACTCCCCTTCTGATTGCAGCTCCTCTAGTGGCGGTCGCGACCAGCCACCTCGTTGCCGCATTCGCCTGGGAGAGGGCAGCGGGTCGGTCCGAGGCCACGCCTCGGTGAAGCGGGAGGCGGAATCCAGCTGAGCTCTGGAGGTAGTTCGAGCCTTCGCTGAGGGTTGGCGCCGGGCAGGTTGTGCCCCCTTTTGCTTTCCTTTCTTTCTTGCGCAAAAGAATGTAGCCTGGTCCCCTAGGGGTGTGTTGTTTCTACCGTTTCTGCGCTATATTTTGTCCGTGTGCTTATGCGTGAAAATTACTTATCTCAGGGGGAAGCTTGTTGCGATCCTCGCCTCTTGAGGCTAGGGCCTTGTCGTACGCCTTGTGTCCTGCAGGGTTTTAGTCAGCGGGGATAATCTCCAACCTTGGTAGCGAGGACAACTAACCCAAGTCCCGTGACTGCGTCGCGATGCCCGTGGGGCACGGAAAGGGAGGGGTGCTCCCGCAGTGGACTCGGACAAAGGAGTTTCAAACCACAGGGGCAGAAAACACTCGCGAGGGTGCCCGTGTTCCCCCCTCGCGAGACTTCGCGCGAGAGAAAACAAAACCCAGCAAGTGAAACGTACGAGGGGTCACAAGTTCGAAACGGTAACAGCTTCAGAAAAACTTGAAATAGGAACAAACAAGCCAACTGCGGAAAGCAAATGAAAGAAGCCGCGTCCGGTACCTAGTCTAGTCTTCGACGTCTTCTCACCAGCGCGGAGCTAAGTGCTACCACTGGGCGTGGGCGGGAGCCCCCGAGGCCCGAGGGCGGCACTCTGGAGACTCCGGGGCATGTATAGCCCCACTCATTATTACGTGAGAGTGTCACGGGCGGCGAGCTTCACAGGCGTTTGCCTTCTTCACAGGCACCGGGCCTTTTCCAAAACTCAGCCACTTCACAGGCATTCGCCTTCTTCACAGGAACCGGGCCTTTTCCCAAAACAAAGCTTCTTCACAGGCATTCGCCTTCTTCACAGGCACCGGGCCTTTTCCCAAAACACAGCTTCTTCACAGGCATTCGCCTTCTTCACAGGCACCGGGCCTTTTCCCAAAACACAGCTTCTTCACAGGCATTCGCCTTCTTCACAGGCACCGGGCCTTTTTCACGGGTAAAAGCTTCGGAGGTGTTGGATGTTCCACGCGTTCTGGATGGGCACCCCCTCCTGGGTCTCCAAGCGTGCGGAGCCAGGCCTAGAAACATGAACAACCTTAAACGGGCCCTCTCACATGGGAGAGAGCTTATGCAGCCCCACCCTGGAGAGAACCCGTCTGAGCACGAGGTACCCTACCTTGAGAGTCCTGAGGCGGATGTTGCGGCAGTGGTATCGCCGCAGTGCTTGTTGGTACCTTGCTGCCCGCGGCGCGGCTTCTCGGCGATGCTCTTCCCCCAGCAAGAGATCCGTCCCCCGCATGGCGTCCTGCTGCGCTTCGTCGAACGCCGGGACCCGCGCGGAATGACGTCTGACCTGAGGGAGAATGGCTTCAGCTCCATAAACCAGAAAGAACGGGGTCTCGCCAGTCGGCTTGGTTGCGGTCGTGCGGATTGACCACAGCACGGACGGGAGCTCGTCGTACTAGCCCCTGCTGTAGGCCTCCAGCTTCTTCTTGAAGGTCCTGGTCTTGAGGCCCCTCAGGACCTCTGCGTTGGCTCGCTCGGCCTGACCGTTGCTTCGCGGGTGCGCCATCGAAGCGTAGCATATCTGCGTTCCAAGGTTAGCACAGTATGTTTTGAAGAGGTTATTGGTGAACTACGAACCGTTGTTGGTGATGATACGGTTCGGCACCCCGAATCAGCTCACGAGGCCCTTGATGAACTTGACCGTGGAGCCTGCGGGGATGGTGCGGACAGCTTCCACCTCAGCCCACTTGGTGAATTTGTCCACGGTGACGTAGAGGTAGCGGTAGCCCCCTGGCGCTCGAGGGAACGGGCCTAGGATATCCAGTCCCCAGACTGCAAAGGGCCATGAGAGGGGTATAGTCTGCAGACCTCCCGCCGGCTGATGGATCTGCTTGGCATGGAACTGACAGGCCTCGTGAGCTTTCACCAGTTCCACAGTGTCATTGAGTGCCGTGGGCCAATAGAACCTGCTGCAAAACGCCGTGCCAACGAGAGTTCGTGACGTCGAGTGATGCCCACAGTCGCCACCGTGTATGTCTGCCAGTAGCTCCTTCCCTTGCTCCCTGGAAATGCAACGTAGGGACACATCATTCGGTCATCTTCAGTAGAGCTCCCCATCCTTAAGGTAGTATGCTGTGGCCTACCGTGCCACACACTCCGCTTCCTCTTCCTTTTTTGGCAACGTGCCTCGCATTAGGTAACTCATGAGCTCTGTGATCCAGCACCCCTCCTGAGGTTCCAGCGCTAGGAGCAGGCGCGCTCCTGATGTCGGGCCACAGACCAGGGCTCCCGAAGCAGGCGGATGGGGGAGCTCCCCCCGAGGCTGCGCCATGCTTGATAGTGATGGCATCGCCGAGGGCTTGAAGAGCCGCTCCTTGAAGACGCTGGGCTCCTAAGGTAGCCGCCTGGATGCCCTTTTTGCGATGTCATCAGCCTCTTGATTGGTGTCGTGAGGCACATGCTGCAACTCCAGCCCCCAAAACTACTTCTCCATCCTACAGACCTCCACGAGGTAGGCTTCCATGTGCTCGTCCTTTGGTTCGTATACTTTGTTGGAGAAGTTGACAAGGAGCTGCGAATCACCCTTGATGGTGAGGCGCTTCACCCTAGGGCGACTGCGGCCTTCAGGCCTGCTATCAGGCCTTCGTATTCTGCTATGTTCTTGGAGACCTTTTCCCCATGCTGAAAACAGAGTTGCACGGCGTAGTAGAGCTTGTCTTGAGTGGGGGATACGAGTACCGCACCAGCCCCCGCGCTGTGTCGGGAGAACGCCCCGTCGAAGTACATGACCCATCCGTCCGGTGCCTCGCTCCCTGGGGAGAGCGATCGATCCTCGCCAGCCTTGAGACCTGGCGCCTCTGCCCATTCCGCCACGAAGTCCGCAAGTGCGGCCCCCTTGATGACCCTGGTTGTGCTGAATTCTATCTGAAACACCTGTAGCTCGATGTTCCACTTAGCGACTCTTCCAGCTGAGTTGGGGCTCCTAAGCACACTTTCCAAGGGGTACGCTGAGACAACCTTGATGGGATGGCCTTGGAAATAGTGCAGCAGCTTGCGCGAGGCCACCAATAGTGCAAGGAGGAGTTTCTGGGGCATGGGGTACCGCGCCCTTGTGTCCCGCAATACCGTGCTGACAAAGTACACAGGGTGCTCGACTAGGTTGGGAGTGCTGGTGCCGCTAGTGTGCTCCGGAGGTCGGGGCGCCTCCTGAGACAACGGAGCCCCCGGCGACTGGTTGCCTGGAGGAGGGGCCTCCTCTGTTTCGGGTGTGCTTCCCTTTCGTGGCTGGTCCTTCTCGGCTGCAGCCGCGGTATCTGTGAGGCCCTCTCGGCCCTGCTTTGCTTTAACCCGGACAGTTGCTGCGGCCTTGGTCCTACGCTCCTTCCTAACAGCCACCAGGGCTGCGCTGGCAGAGTAGGGGGTGGCCGCAAGGTAGAGCACCAGGGGCTCCTGAGGGCGCGGAGCCACCATCACCGGGGGGCTGGTCAAGTACCTCTTGAGATCCTGAAACGCCTTGTCGGCCTCTTCAGTCCATTCAAAGGGGCCCTTCTTCTTCATCAGCTTGAAGAAGGGCAGCGCTCGTTCCCCCAGCTTGGAGATGAAACGTCCTAGTGCGGTCACGCGCCCGGTGAGCTTATGCATCTCTCTGAGGGTCTTCGGCAGGCTCATGTCCTCGACTGCTTTTACCTTTTCTGGGTTGGCCTCGATGCCCCAGTGGGATACTAGGAAACCCAGGAGCTTGCCCGAGGGGACTCCAAACACACACTTCTCCGGGTTGAGCCGCAGGTCCACTTCGTTAAGGCTCGCGAAGGTTTCCTCCAAGTCCTGTATCAGGGTTTTTGCCTCCCGAGACTTCACCACAATGTCGTCAACATAAGCCTCAGCATTCCTCCTGAGCTGCCGACCCAAGGCGATGTGCATCAGCCGCTGAAAGGTCGCACTAGCATTGTGCAACCCGAACGACATGCACGTATAGCAGTACATTCCGCACGGGGTCAGGAAGGCCGTCTTTTCCACATCTTCTACTGCTATCTTGATCTGGTGGTAGCCAGAGAAGGCATAAAGGAAACACAACAAGTCGCACTCAGCGGTGGAGTCGATGATCTGGTCGATGCGAGGGAGCGGGAACGGATCTTGCGGGCAGGCCTTGTTGAGGTTGGTGAAGTCGACACACATGCATTCCTTTCCCCCCTTCTTCAGCACGACAACAGGGCTAGCCAGCCAGTCTGGGTAGCGGACCTCACGAATGACCCCCGCCGCCTCCAACTTGCGGGTCTCTTGGACAATGAAAGCTTGCTTCTCAGTGGACTGCCGCCTCGCCTTCTGCTTCACTTGGCGCACGTTGGGGCACACATTGAGGTTATGCTCGATTACGCCCCTCGGGACCCCTGCTAGCTGATCAGGTTCCCACGCGAATACCTTCTTGTTCGCATGCAGGAATTTTACCAAAGCTTCCTCCTGTTCGGGCTCAAGGTTGGCGCCTATGGTGAAGGTGGCACTGGTAGATCCGTCCTCGTCGACCAGTACCTGCTTGGTTTCGACCTTGTCCTGAGTGAATAGCTGCTTCTTCCTGGCCGGTGCAGCCCCCTTGGGTTCGGAGGCGTCTGAGTCGGCGGGCTGTGCCACCGCCGCGGCCTTGAAAGCGAGCTTGAGCGCTTGCAACGCATCCCCGGTGTCTCCAGACACGGTGAGGACGCTGCTACTCCCGGGCATCTTCATGAGGTTGTATCTTTGGGTGAGTTATGCCATGAACCGGCTAGTGCCTTAGGGTAGCCAAGATGGCGTTGTATGGGAGGCTGATGGGGGCGATGTCGAAGTCGATTAGCTCTGTGCGGAAGTTGTCGTAGGTGCCGAAGGTCACCGGGAGGCGGATCTGCCCCAGGGAGCCGGTGGAACCACCTCCGACGCCCAAGAAGGGCCTGCTGGGCTGCAGTCGCTCCAGCGGTACGTGGAAAAGGCTGAAGACCTCCACTGAGAGCATGCTGAGGCCAGCACCGCCGTCGATGAGGGTCTTGGTGACCGCCACGTTGTAGATGGTGGGGGTGCATAGCATTGGGAGCACGCCTGAGCAGGCCGAGTTGGAGGGGTGATCATCTGGGCTGAAGGCCAGATCGGCTTTAGGTGCCGTCCAACCCAAAGACGCCCCACGCGACACTGAAGCGGCGCCGATCTAGCGGACGAATGACTTGATGTGGTGGCCTGAAGGTGGTGCCTGCGAGCCCCCTAGGAGAGTTGAGACGACTGGGTGCGCTGGTGCAGCATACTGGGCGAGGAAGAGGCCGCGCAGCTCCCCCAGGAGGCCACGGAAGCCGTTGGCAGGTGGAGCAGCCACATGTGCGAGACATTAGTGAGGGCCATGGGAAACCAGTTGGCCATGACCCTGTCATCGCCCCCGGCCTCGAGGATGGCCTCCTCGTAGGCCAGAAGGAAAGCCAATAGATCGGCCGCACCGTTGTAGCGCGGTGGCATCTTTGGCTTGAACTTGTTCGGCCATTGCACCTGCCGCAAGGCGGGGGCCAAGGCTAGGAGCCCCCCGGCCTCCATGCTGGCGCCGGCGACCAGAGCGGGTGGCACGTTGCCCGTCATCAGGGCGAACAGCGGTGTTGACGGAGAGCGGGTTGGGGAAGGGAAAGCTCCGGCGCACCCCTACCTGGCGCGCCAAATGTTGGATTTCGGATTCCGGCAGACCCTTGAGGTTCGAACACTGGGGTGCACGCGGAGATCACACCCCCAGCCTACCCATGTCTCACTGCCTCGCCAGGATCTAAAACTACACGAAGAACAACACAAGGGACATGAGATTTATACTGGTTCAGGCCACCATTGTGGTGTAATACCCTACTCCAGTGTGTGGTGTGGTGGATTGCCTCTAGGGCCGATGAGGAACAATACAAGGGAAGAACAGCCTCGCGAGGGCATGTTCTTGGTTGGCGCAATGAGCTGCTAGGGGGAGTTCAGTCGCCTCTCTCTTTGTGTCTCAGATGCGGATCCGATCCCCCTACTCTGTGGGTGGCTAGTCCTATTTATAGGCGAAGGCCCCGGGCCTCTTCCCAAATATTGAGCAGGAAGGGCGCCAACAATTGGCCATTTTGAAGGAGAACATCTAGTACACTTATCCTGACTAAAGTTGGTCCTCGCCTGCCAAAGACCTTGACGATGACGCTGGCTTGGGCTCCACGATGACCTCCGTTCTGCTGTCCTGCTGGTCTTGGTCTTGTTGCACTGAAATGGTTGCCTTTGCTTGATACCCTTGCGTGCGTTTGCCCCCTTTGCACCAAAGGGGAGACAAGGACTCTGCGCAGGCCGGCGCCCGCCTGGCCTTGGTCGTCATGGCTTGCGTCACGGGCACCTCGTGAGGTACCCTGCCTTGATCTCTCCGCCTCCTCGCAAGCCAGCATGACGAGGCCGTGCCTGAGGAAGCCTCATGCCGTCCACCCCGCGAGGCTTGGTACCTCGCGAGGGTCTTGAGCATGTGTTGATGAAGATGGGCCATACTGGGCCACTCCTTGAGCCACACCGCAGGCCGCAGGTAGGCAAGTCTGGGTACCCCCGTTCCCAGAACGCCGACAAGGTGTGTGTCCAAACTTTCATCAAACATGCCAAATTTTTTAACACATCATCTTGGTGGCATGACATTACATCAACCAAGATTTCATGTGTTTCTGATCATTTTTTTAGTTTTTTGGAATTTATATGGCATGGCACTCCATACTTAATTGTGCCATAGCCGTTAGACTAATATGTTTGAAAATTCCTTCCAATTAACTGCATATGGAATTAAATAGCACACGAGTACACAAAATATGACTTTTCAACCCGTTATGGTTAGCTGTTGCATGTACATGTAGTTCAAATTTGAATTATGGTCATTAAATGGCTAGAAAATCACTAAAATGTCTTAAAAGGTCAGATGACCCCTGGAATTTTCCAAAATTTAACATGACAGTTGAATTAGTACTACAAATTTTCTATGCATTTAATACACCATCCGTGGCCACTTTACTCCAAATTCGTCTTTCACAGCTAATAAAAATATCCACAACATCACACATAGTTTTTTGTAGGAACTGTTTATGATGAAAATTTCTGGGTCTATTTAAGTCTTCCTCCTTAACCTTCGCTGAGTCGTCTGCTCCAGTGCCAGCAACCCCGGAATCCACGAATCCTGATCCTCGTTCCCGTACCCCTTTCTTGCAAAGATGACGCCATGGAAACGCTTCATGAAGGCTCGTACGATGGCCGCGTCCTCCTTGAGCGTCGCCGCCTGTGCCGAGAGCGCGGCCACTTACGCTGAGATTACCACCGCATCCGCATTGAGCATGTTCACATCCACCGAGAGGGCGTCTGTGACAGCCGGCAGGGCAGCTGTAGTAGTCGAGACGGCTGCAGCTGCTGCTGCAACAGCGGCTGCAAATGCCGAGTGCGCTCGAGCTATCGTCTGTGCCGCTGATGTCGCCCTGGCCTGGGTCGAGGCCATCCATGCCAAGATCAAGGATGCACACGCCAAGATATTCGAGTTCACCTTGGAATCCAGCATGCAACCCACGCCCTAAAAGGCGGTGGTGTCCATGGAGCACCTGCTTCCTCATGAGATCACCGAGCGGGAGCTGGAGATGCAGGAGGCCGCGGAGATCGAGGAGCGCCAGGAGGAAGAGTTGTGCGTGGCCGAGGTCGAGGTAGAGAAGAGTCTGTCCATCAAGGAAACGGCGGTGGAGTACCAACGCGAGCTCTGGCGCAGCCACTACTACGAGTACTATAGCCTTGAGGGCAGCGCTGAGGATGAGGACGAGGACGAGGACGCGGTCGACTTCAGCAGGGGGGACACGGAGTCCACCAACGGCGGCATGTCGCCATGATAATTCATCGACGTCGCATCTCACACTGGCGATGCATAGGCCGGCGCAGTGGCGGATTTGTTAAAATTATGCGTACTTAGGCTTTGTTTTTAATGTTGGTCTTTCGTTAGAGCAATGTTTAGGTCAACTGTCGGATTTCGGTTCCGGCAGACCCTTGAGGTTCGAACACTAGGGTGCGCGCGGAGATCACACCCTCAGCCTACCCATGTTTCACTGCCTCTCTAGGATCTAAACTACTCGAACAACAACACAAGTGACACAAGATTTATACTGGTTCAGGCCACCATTGTGGTGTAATACCCTACTCCAGTTTGTGGTGTGTGGATTGCCTCTGGGCTGATGAGGAACAGTACAAGGGAAGAATAGCCTCGCGAGGGTCTATTCTTGGTTGGTGCGATGAACTGCTAGGAGGGTTCAGTCGCCTCTCTCTCTCTCTCTCTCTCTCTGTGTGTCTTTCTATCCTTCTTCTCTCGATGCCACTACCCTGTGGGTGGCTAGTCCTATTTATAGGCGAAGGCCCCGGGCCTCTTCCCAAATATTGAGCGGGAAGGGCGCCAATAATTGGCCATTTTGAAGGGGAACATCTAGTACACTTATCCTGACTAAAGTTGGTCCTCGCCTGCCAAAAGACCCTGACGATGACGCTGGCTTGGGCTCCACGATGACCTCCGTTCTGCCGTCCTGCTGGTCTTGGTCTTGTTGCACCGAAATGGTTGCCTTTGCTTGATACCCTTGCCTGCGCTTGCCCCCTATGCACCAAAGGGGAAACAAGGACTCTGCACAGGCCGGCGCCCGCCTGCACCTTGGTCGTCATGGCTTGCATCACGGGCACCTCGTGAGGTACCCCGCATTGATATCTCCGCCTCCTCGCGAGCCAGCCTGATGAGGCCGTGCCTGAGGAAGCCTCCTGTCGTCCGCCCCACGAGGCTTGGCCCCTTGCGAGGGTCTTGAGCATGTGTTGATGAAGATGGGCCGTACTGGGCCACTCCTTGAGCCACGCCGTAGGCCGTAGGCAGGCAAGTCTGGGTACCCTCGTTCCCAGAATGCCGACAGTAGCCCTCGGGCCCAAGGCGCACTTGGACTTGGAAGCGAAGAGGCAAGTGCAAAGCGCCGCGGGCCCCAACAGCCTGCGGCCTTGGGCACCGTGTGGCGGTTGATTGGACATGGGCGTCTCTGTTCCCCCACGCTTCCTTATTTTGCGCCCCAGCTAGGCGGACCCGCTGTTGCACACAATCTCCCCCTTTCTCGCCGCTCGCGCGCCTTCTGCTCTTCCTTCTCTCGAGCTCCAGCCCCTGCTTCCAATCCAGCCTCGCATCCTCCCCCTTCCTGTCGCCATGGCCCTGACGAAGAAGGGGAAAGGGCCAAAGCCTGTGCCCTCGCCCCGCCCGTCGCCGTCGGTGGCTCCCGTTGTTGACCGGTCAATCATACTCAACCGGGAAGGCTCGGACAAGGTCAATTCCGCTATCGCCACCATCTTCAACGAGTGCGGGAGGACGACGGTCTGGCCGGCGTCTCACTTCTCCATTGACAGAACAGCCACCGAGGTCCGGTACTTCGCTGATGCTCTGTGGGCGGGTCTAGTTCCCCCCTTTTCCGATTTCTTCAATGCTGTGCTTTCTCATTACCAGATCCACATGATGCATTTGGGTCCCGAATTCATTACTCTTCTTGCCGTTTTCGCTTTTGTCTGCGAGGCAATGATGGGCATCCCTCCTTCAATTGCCTTGCTGCGCCACTTCTTCTCTCTGCGTCTCAGCAATCCTACCCAATGCTCGGGGTGTGTGAGCTTCCTTGCCGCACCAGAAACGGCGGCTTCGGGAATTGATTTCAGCCTTCCTCTGCCCGCAACCGGGTTCCGTGAGCGGTGGCTATACGTGGACGTTGGGGTGCCCAGCCCCCTGCTTTCGGAGCCAACCGCGCTCGCTATCCCCAACTCAAGCTGGGGCTAGGAGACGCTCACGAGCCCCCGGCTTGTCTTCGTTTGGCATCGCTTCTCGTACTTGAGGTCGCTTGGTGTGACGGCACCCAAGGTGGTGAAGGAGTTCCTCCTGTGCCGCATCGCCCCTCTCGAGCGTCATTCCCGGCGGATGTGGGCCTTCGAGGGACGTGAAGACCGCATGAGGCTCCAAGAGGAAGATCTGACGCCCAAAGTGCTGAGGAAGGTTCTCATGATCCCGACTGGGGACCCTTCTCCTGGCGGCATCCGACATGGGGGCGCCCTGCTATACCTTTGCTCAAACAGGGGCGATTTCGTGAAGCAGATGCCTAGCTTCGATGAATGGGGGCTGCGTCCTGCGGGCCTTAGGGGATCCCACGAGAACCCACTTGTGGTGGTTGCCCTTCCGGTTGCCCACGATGGTCCTTCCTCGAGTGGTGGAGCTGGGAGGCAAGGGGCGCCGGGGGCTGAGGTGGCCACCTTTGAGGTGATGACGCCACACGGTACTCCTGAGGCAGCAGCTCCTGAGGCCCGCCCTGCGGCGGCTGAAGGCATCGAGCCACGGTCTGCGGCTCCCGTGGTAGAGGCCCCCGAGGCCCCGGCAACCCTCCTTGGCGCAGCGTCTGGCAACGTGTCTCCGGGCGAGGCCCCCGACGCCGGGCACCTTGGCGCTTCTTCCTCGTCGCAGGTTGACCCCTGCGCCAAGCTTTTGGGTCGCTTCCGTGTGGACTTCGAGGCTCTCAGAAAGATAAGAGAGGCCTTGGGTGATGATTACCCTTGCCGCCTATTGAAATGCAGGAAGTACTTCGCCACCGATGAGTAAGCCTTTCCCTTCCTCTGTTCCTTACTCTCCTGCTGCTTCAGCTAATCATTACCCTGCAGGGCCCTTCCTGCCGAGTTCACGGAGGTGGCTGAGGAGCCATCCCTCGAGGCCTCGCCCTCTCCACCTTCCCCAAGCATCCCGGGCTCCAGCACTGCCCTTGCGGTGAGGCCGGTTGGAGAGGCGGGCCGTCCTGTGGTGCGTCTTGGTTCTGCAAACCTCTCGACCATCCTTCGCGAGCCCTCCCGGGGCATAGCCAGCCTACCCTGGGCTCTTCGACTGGTTGTGGACGACGACTGGCTGAGGTCCTCCTTGCGATCTTACTTGGAGGGCGAGTTGGCTCTGGGCCAGGCTTCTGGTGAGGCGCGTCCGGCCATCGCAAGGGCGCCAGCCCCCAGCCCCCTGTCCAGCGGGGGAGTGTTGATCCGTGGTCCTCCTCGCGCGTCCGAGGCGGAAGGATATGCGGAAGACGTACTTGAGCGCGCTCGGGAGCGTCATGCCCTCCGCCAAGGGTTCCTCCGGAGGGCGGCAGACGCGGTGAGCCAGCTTGGTGCAGAGCTTGCTGACGAGGACGCGCGCCTTGAGGCCGAGGGCATGCGCCTAGCTGAGGAGAGGCGCAACCTGAAGGTGGCCGTTGCCCTTGCGCACCACCAGCGTGACCTCGACAACGAGAAGGCCGAGGCGTCGCTGGCAGCTTCTCGGGAGGCCTGCTCCCGAGCCGTCGAGGAGGCTCAGGAGGCCAACCAGCGGCGCAGGGCCGAAGAAGAGCGGGCGTGGGAGCTCCGGGCCCTAAGCAGCTCCCTGGAGCAACAGGTGGAGTTGCACGAGGCGGCCCTTGCGTTGATGGAGGGGTTCATCGGGCATAGCTTCAGAAGCGTGAGGAGGCACTGAGGCTGGAGGCCACCGAGCGCGCCCTGGAACTTGAGCGATTAGAGACGAGGGAGCGCATGGTGGCGCAGGCGGAGGACGATGTCGCCGTGAGGGAAGCCCGAGCCTCGGAAGAAGTTGATCGCCGTGTGGTGGCAACTCGCTCGAACCTCGAGTGCGAGTTTGTGGAAAGGCTTGAGCTTATCCAGGTCGAAGCAGAGAGCAGGTCCACCGCCCTGAGGGCCAAACTGGATGAAGTGACGCGGCGTGCGGACGCTACCGGGGCCACCCTTGGCACGGCACAGGTGGAACTGGCTTCTGCCCGAGCCGAGATGCTTCTTCTCCTCCAAAGGGTGGATGCGGCCGAGGCCGTTGCACGGCGGAACGAGGACGAGATACGCCAGCGGCAGACCTTGGAGCACGTGCACAGCCCGATGCTCCGCGAGCTCCGGGAAAGAGCCAACGCGGCCTTGGGTATCATCTATGAGGCAGCCATTGGGGAACCTCATGTGGTCAACTATGCCGGTAACCTTCAGTTCTTCACCGACGTGGTGACACACCTGGAAGTCCGTTCGGGTAGAGCCGACAGGTTGGTGGAGGAGAGGAGACGCGCCCTACTGGGGCGTGCTTTCTCTCGCTTCTTCAGTCATCTTCAGCACATGGATCCCCACTTCGACTTCGATGCTGCCATTGCATTGGTGCCCTTGGCCGTCCGGGACAATTTGGTGAGCTGGGTGGAAGACAACGTGGACGCCCTGGTTCGGGCCTTCACCACTGACGATGACGGCGTGGTTGTAGCCGCCGACGAGGGCGGAGTGGTGAATGGCCAAGGCGCTGGTGAGGGCGGAATGATGAATGACCCAGGTGCTGTCGGCGGCAATGTAGGAGGCGATGGCGAAGCCAGCGACGCCAGCAGCGGCTCCGGAGGTGTCCCCGGGGATGCATTGGGGGATTTATCCGATTGACCGTGTGCCGTTCTGTTTTTACGCTGCGCAGAGAGAGTTCGGGCTTGGCCCAGGAGATTGTAAGAGCATTTTGGGAGGGGGAGCTCCTCGTGTAAAAACTTGCAGTTAGCGTATTTTTAGACATGACATCACCCATGTGCCTGCGCCGGGCGACTGGTTCATGGCGAGTAGACTCGCTTGTTTACCTTTGACCCGCGTGGGCCCTGAGCCAGCCCGCGGAGGGTCGTGGCGTCCTGAGTGTCTCCTGAACAAGCCTGTTGAACCTGCAAGTAGATCCTCCTGAGAGGGCGTACTGATGGCAGTCTGGGCTGCGTTCATGCCGGGCCTGGCCCAGCTCGTGAGGGGCTCGCGAGGGGAGGCAGCTGAAAATCGGACGGACGCAAAGCGGCAACTAGAACACAAGAGATTGCTCGAACGAGACTAAACACCCCTTCCCCGGACACACGCAAGTTTTAAGCTCAAATCCAACTTAAATCCAAACAGGGAAAAGCAACAACCAAGGGGAAAAGCAGGAAAAGCAGAAAAAGCCACGTCCGGCACCTAGTCTAGTCTTCGACGTCTTCTCACCAACGCGGAGCTAAGTGCTGCCACTGGGCGTGGGCGGGAGCCCCCAAGGCCCGAGGGCGGCTCTCCGGAGACTCCGGGGCGTGTACAGCCCCACTCATTATTACGTGAGAGTGTCACGGGGCGGCGAGCTTCACAGGCACTGGGCCTTCTTCACACATACCGGCCTTGCTTCATATCGCCAGACGAGGGCCCCGCCTTGCGCCACACTCTATCTCCACCGACGACGGCCGGAGACTGAGGACGCCGCCGATGGGATAGAGCGGTCGCCAGCGGTTCCGCCGATGACCACGGGTCCTCTGCCGGGGGCAGGCCCTGGGGCACCTCCCCGGTAGAGGGCCTACCTCCTGAGGGCGCCTTGCTTCGAGCGTCATGTGGGCGAGGCCGGATCTCGGCCCCTCTCCTGCAGCCCCCGGAGCCCTCCTCCTGAGGGGTGGTGTAGGAACTTGAAGTATGTCTAGAGGGGGTGATTAGAATACTTGACCAATAAAAACTTAACATTTTCCCAATTTTAGAGTTTGGCAAATTTTAACTATTTTAGGACAAGTCAAGCAATCATCACACTATTCAAGCAAGCATGCAAAGAGTACATAGGCAGCGGAAAGTAAAGCATGCAACTTGCAAGAAAGTAAAGGGAAGGGTTTGGAGAATTCAAACGCAATTGGAGACACGGATGTTTTTGGCGTGGTTCCTATAGGTGGTGCTATCGTACATCCACGTTGATGGAGACTTCAACCCACGAAGGGTAACGGTTGCGCGAGTCCACAGAGGGCTCCACCCACGAAGGGTCCACGAAGAAGCAACCTTGTCTATCCCACCATGGCCGTCGCCCACGAAGGACTTGCCTCACTAGCGGTAGATCTTCACGAAGTAGGCGATCTCCTTGCCTTTACAAACTCCTTGGTTCAACTCCACAATCTTGTCGGAGGCTCCCAAGTGACACCTAGCCAATCTAGGAGACACCACTCTCCAAGAAGTAACAAATGGTGCGTTGATGATGAACTCCTTGCTCTTGTGCTTCAAATGATAGTCTCCCCAACACTCAACTCTCTCTCATAGGTTTTGGATCTGGTGGAAAGAAGATTTGAGTGGAAAGCAACTTGGGAAGGCTAGAGATCAAGATTCATATGGTAGGAACAGAGTATCTTGGCCTCTACACATGAGTAGGTAGTTCTCTCTCAGAAATGGTAAGTTGGAAGTGTAGGTTCGTTCTGATGGCTCTCTCCACGAATGAAGAGGAGGTGGAGGGGTATATATAGCCTCCACACAGAATCTAACCGTTACACACAATCTACCAAACTCGGTGGGACCGAATTGTTAAACTCGGTTTAGTAAACCTAGTGACCGTTAGGGTTTTCGGTGGGACTGACATGCATCTCGGTGAGACCGATTCAGTTAGGGTTAGGGCATAACGTAATCTCGGTAAGACCGATTACACAAACTAGGTCAGACCGATTTGGTAATAAGCTTTCCAGAGAGTTGGTCAGGTAAACTCGGTGGGACCGATTTGCTCTTTTCGGTGAGACCGAAATGTTACAAAAAGGAAACAGAGAGTTTACATTGCAATCTCGGTCGGACCGATCGCTCACTTCGGTTAGACCGAAACGTTACGAAGGGAAACAGAGAGATTACAACCCCATCTCGGTGAGACCGAGATCCCTATCGGTAAGACCGATTTGCTTAGGGTTTGTGGCAGTGGCTATGACTTTTAGAATCGGTGGCGCCGGATAGAAAGAATCGGTGTGACCTATTTTGGCTTTGGGTGTAGGTCATTTGTGGATGTGGGAAAGTAGTTGAGGGTTTTGGAGCATATCACTAAGAACATGAAGCAAGAGGCTCATTAAACAACACCTCATCCCTCCTTGATAGTATTGGCTTTTCCTATAGACTCAATGTGATCTTGGATCACTAAAATATAAAATGAAGAGTCTTGAGCTTTTGAGCTTGAGCCAATACTTTGTCCTTAGTATTTTGAGGGATCCACTTTCATCATCCATGCCATGCCATTCATTGAGCTTTCCTGAAATAATAGTCTTGGAATAGCATTAGCTCAATGAGCTATATGTTGTTATGAATTACCAAAACCACCTAGGGATAATTGCACTTTCAATCTCCCCCTTTTTGGTAATTGATGACAACATATAGATCAAAGCTTCGACAAATGATAATAAGATTGAATAACATCGTCGCTTTGAGAAGTATGTGATAAGCAAGAGCTCCCCCTAAATTTGTGCATAGTTTAAGATTTGCTTTGGACTGCAAATGCACAATGAATTAGGCTCATGGGTTACTCTTCCATGTCACAAACATCTTGGTGGAGCGCTCAAAATAATAAATATTGAATACATGCACTCATCACCAAGCATTATGAATGATCACATAAGATAGATAGGATAATATCAAGCATGCATAAGTGTAGCTTATGATCAAACACATGATCATCAATGTCTCACAAGCATAGTATCTCAACCAAAAGCAAACAAAGTTTAAAACCACCAAATAAAAGCAAGAGAGAACAAAATCAACACACTCTCTCTCTCGAAGCCCTATGATCTATACATTTTTCTCCCCCTTTGGCAACAAGTTACCAAAAAGTTCATAGAAAATGCATAGTGCTAGATCGACTCTCAGGCTTGATCTTCTGGTGGAGGTGTCCTGATGACTCCTTGGATGAAGGCTTCAGTTGAAGTAGAGGGTGCTTCCTTGGGCTTAGATGTTGCAGCCCCTGATCTGATTGCATCTCCCATAAGCTTGGGTGTCTTAGGTGCTGGTGCAGCAACCTCTTCCTCTTCTTCAGAATCTCTTCTCATGGAGGGCTTTCCAAGGACCTTGGCAGTTGTGGTTCTTGCTCTCTTCTTCTTCTTGTCCTGACCACCTTCATCCTCTGATTCAATTGTGAACTTCATAGTCTCACCAGTGGGGACTTTCTGAGGTTTGGAAGAAGTGACTTTCTTCTCAGGTGCCTCTTTGGGTTCTGTCTGGGCTGGCACTTGAGTGGACTTTCTGGCCTTTGGCATTGGTGTCCTCTTGGCAGGAACTTTCTTCTTCAGACCTGGCTTTGTGCTCTGTGCAGAGCCATATTCCTTCTTGAGCACCACTTTCTTGGAAGTAGCCTCATCTTCTTCAGCTTTATAATCTTTATCTTCTGAGTCTGAAGTCCTCTTCCTCCTTTGCCTAGTAGCAGCCTTAGGCAAATTGCTAGGAGTACTTCTGCTCCCTTCGTCTGTAGTTGAGGGACTAGTGCCCTCATTCAAGTCCATCTGCTCTTCTGACCTGTTCTGACTATCACTCTGGTCTGACATGCTGCAAAAAGTCGATCACGACCTCGTGAAGAGTTATAGATGAGATAGAATAGATGAGCATCACAAAATGCGAGATTTTTGCAAAAGAATGATTCAAAAGTTCAGTTTTAGTTTTCCACAGAAAGCATTTCGGATCAACCGATTTTCAAACTCGGTGATACCGAAGCAGTTTTGGAACCTAAACTGATGATCTCGGTTGGACCGAGTCACAGTTTGGTGGCACCGAGACAGCTAGGGTTTCACAGAATCCTCAAATCGGTCGCACCGATTAGTAATTCTCGGTCAGACCGAGAGTCACTAGTGCAATGGCATAACCAAAATCGGTGAGACCGAGTTTTTCAACTCGGTGGGTCCGAGATGGTTTCGGCGGAAACTTAACCCTAAAAATTTGAATCTCATCTAATCTACAGACTACTTTGGCTGGATAGAAGTGTTTCAATCGTGGCAAGATTCATTAAGAGTACAATGTGCTTGGAATCAGACATGGATAGCACAAAGATTGAGTCCATACCCTAACTTGGCGGTGGACTCGCTACGGCGACAATGGCGGGGGCGAATTCCGTTGACGGCGGCGGAGACCAGCGATGAGGAGGCTCTGCCGCAACGAGGAGACGATCCGAGACCTTCGATGGCAGAGCGAGCTATTCTTGCTGGCGAAGGGTTTCGGAGAAATTTCCAAAAGTTTTGCCCGTGGCTATATATAGCCCGACCCAGTCGGTGTGACCGAGTGGAACAACTCGGTGGCACCAAGATGCATAACTGTGTACAGTTACAGCAACTCGGTGTGACCGAAAAGTTCAAATCGGTTGCACCGAGATTGAAAACTCAGATCAACTTAGTGATCTTGGTAGGACCGAAATGGAGGAATCGGTCAGACCGAGAGTCACAAAGAGGTTTTGGAGGTTTAAGTCTATGACGAATCAGGGACTCCGAGTGCTCCTCACATAGAGTGGTTCGAATCTAACTTGATCAAATTTTGTGATGTAGCATGAATAGAGTTTGAGACGAGAAAAGCATAGATAGCTAAAGAAGGTTCTTAGGCATTCTTGTCCATCCACTTGGCAACAAGAAAAGAGACCAAACAATCAAAACAACAAGTAGATGTTCTTGAATGAGTAAAATATGCACCAACATGCTCACACAATAAGATGGTAAATGAAATATGTGGCAAAGCATGCACAACCAATTCTAGCATCTATCAAACAATTGGCGATGACTAGGTCATCTATATATGAGTATATTGACTTAGGAGTCAAATGAGAACATTTGATCATAGGTCATACTCATCGTTTAAGCTCAAGTGGGGTTACCACTTTTACATAATGCATTGATGTGTTCACACCATTAGAGTTGCTTTGACTCAATTCTTAGAGTTAAGCTCCCCCTAGATGTGAGATCCCCCCCTTAGAGGGATGAACTAACCTTGGGTTTTGTCGATGATGACTTCATGTAGGTGTTGAAGATGTGGATGCTCAAAGTTGATGTAGATCATTTGGAGCAATCTTTTGGAGTGAGTTGCACTTTCAACTTACCTACATGGGTTAGTCCCACAAGGAACTAGCAAGAATATACATAGATATACAGTGATGCACACGCAAGATGATGTCCATGAACTCATTAGGTTACCTTGTCCCTTGCCTTACCAACATGAGGGTTTGTGACTCTTTGAACTAGTGCAAGATGTGGAAGTTGATTGCACTGGTTCTTGCCAAAATTATATGAGTGAAGAATGTTGGCGGAGTCACCCTCAAGAACTCTCTAGTTCTTCTTCTTCGTGAACCACATCATCTTGATGGGAATCCTTGGAGTTGTAGTTGTACTTGATGAAGTAGAACTTGACGTAGTCTTGGGGACCCACTTGAACGAGGCTTTAGGTGCTTCTTCAAATGCATCAATCTCTTCTTGAAGCTTGTCTTTGCCTTTGTTCTTGTGGTCTTGTGGTGGAAGATCATCTTGAGCTTGTGTTCCCTTGAAATAAGTAGGATCATACTTCTCTTCTTGAGGAACAAACTTCGTCTTGGGGTATTGATCTTCTTCCCACTCAACTCCATTGGCATTGAACCTTCGTTCAAAACCAACACCTTGATTCTTCCGGTGCCTTCCTTGCTTATGCATAATTTCCTCGAATTGCTTACTCCCGGCAAGGCTCTTGTAAACACCTTTCTATAATTCCTTCAATAAGCTATTTTCTTGCTCAAGTGTAACTTGGCTAAGAGAATCATTAGTGGAATCAAGAGAACTACTAGAAGCAACAATATTAGATTTGACATTATTATTGTTACTACTAGAGGAAGTATCTTTCTTGTACTTGTTACTTGACTTGACTTGAGGCATGTAAGTAGATAAGAGTAAACGCTTGGCAATGTAAGAATAACTTTTCTTGCGAAGATCATCATTGATTGCCTTTAAGAACTCATGCTCTTGCTCAAGATTGAGCTTTTCAAAGCATAACTTCTCATGAGCCCTTAAAAGTTCTCGATGATCTTCGTAGATAGTTTCATGAGCTAACTTAAGAGTCTTTAGTTCTTTAGTTAGAAGCTCAATCTTCTCCTTATCATTGTCATTCGTTTTATCTTGATTAGCATGATTAATTGATGTTTCATCATAGTATTCATCACTAGAGTTGTCAACAAGTAAAATCATCATCCACAAGCAAGTCATCTTCATCACTATTGAAATCAACATACTCAGGGTGTGTTACCTTTGGACCTTTGGCCATGAAGCATCTTCCAACACCTTCATTTGGTGAATCAAATATGTCGTAGGAGTTGGTTGACACAAGTGCTAGACCGGCAACACCTTCATCTTGAGTGTATTCGGAGTCAGAGTGATAGCTTCTCTCGGAGTGATTGTCGGAGTCGGAGTCGGAGCCGGATACCCATTCACCAACATGAGCTTGATGTCTTCATTTTGTGTAGCTTCTTGATGACTTGTCCTTCCTTTCTAAATCCTTGCTTATCCGTGAGGGTCTTTGTTCATAACGATCATCTCTACTCCTCCTCTCTCTTGGTGGTGATTCTTCTCTTTTGCTCCTTCTTCATGGAGAATCTTCTCTTCTTTTGTAGGGTGTCGTACACTCATTGGAATAGTGTCCAGGTCTCCCACAATTGTAGCAGTTGCGCTCTCGACTAGAAGATCTCTTGTCATTGTAAGACCTTGACTTGGAGCTTCTTTCTTTGCTTCTACTCTTGTAGAATTTGTTGAAGTTCTTCACCATTAAGCTCAATTCTTCATTGAAGGTTTGTTTCTCGCTTGATGATGTGGGGGCTTCACTTGAGGCTTTGTAAGCACCACTTGACTTGTTGTGAAGTTCCTCCTTATCCTTGAGTGACATCTCATGAGCAACAATTCTTCCAATGACTTCCGTTGGCTTGAGATCTTTGTAGTTTGGCATCATTTGAATCAATGTGCACACGGTATCATACTTTCCATCCAATGCTCTTAAGATCTTCTTGATGATGAATTTGTCGGTCATTTCTTCACTCCCTAAGCCGGCAATCTCATTTGTGATAAGAGCAAGCCTAGAGTACATTTCAGTGACACCTTCACCATCCTTCATTTTGAACTTGTCAAGCTGACTTTGGAGCACATCCAAGTTGGATTCCTTGACAGACTCGGTACCTTCGTGCATATCAATCAAAGTATCCCAAATTTCCTTTGCATTCTCAAGAAGGCTGATTTTATTGAATTCTTCGGGGCACAATCCGTTGAAGATGATATCACAAGCTTGAGCGTTGTATTGCAGCATCTTCAATTCTTCTGCATTAGATTCACGGTTCGGTTCTCTCCCATCAAAGAATTCACCTTGCAAGCCAATACAAATAATTGCCCAAACGGTGGAGTTATGTCCAAGAATATGCATTTTCATCTTATGCTTCCAACTAGCAATATTAGTACCATCAAAGTAAGGACCTCTACGATGATAATTTCCCTCGCTAGACGCCATACTCTCCTAGGTTGTGAAACCAAGGCTATGACCACCAAAAGCTATGGAAATCAAAGCAAATGGAGACCAAAGCTCTGATACCACTTGTAGGACCTTGAAGTATGTCTAGAGGGGGGTGATTAGACTACTTGACCAATAAAAACTTAACATTTTCCCAATTTTAGGGTTTGGCAAATTTTAACTATTTTAGGACAAGTCAAGCAATCATCACACTATTCAAGCAAGCATGCAAAGAGTATATAGGCAGCGGAAAGTAAAGCATGCAACTTGCAAGAAAGTAAAGGGAAGGGTTTGGAGGATTCAAACGCAATTGGAGACATGGATGTTTTTGGCGTGGTTCCGATAGGTGGTGCTATCGCACATCCACGCTGATGGAGACTTCAACCCACTAAGGGTAACGTTGCATGAGTCCACGGAGGGCTCCACCCACGAAGGGTCCACGAAGAAGCAACCTTGTCTATCCCACCATGGCCGTCGCCCACGAAGGACTTGCCTCACTAGCGGTAGATCTTCACGAAGTAGGCGATCTCCTTGCCCTTACAAACTCCTTGGTTCACCTCCACAATCTTGTCGGAGGCTCCCAAGTGACACCTAGCCAATCTAGGAGACACAACTCTCCAAGAAGTAACAAATGGTGCGTTGATGATGAACTCCTTGCTCTTGTGCTTCAAATGATAGTCTCCCCAACACTCAACTCTCTCTCATAGGTTTTGGATCTGGTGGAAAGAAGATTTGAGTGGAAAGCAACTTGGGAAGGCTAGAGATCAAGATTCATATGGTAGGAATAGAGTATCTTGGCCTCAACACATGAGTAGGTAGTTCTCTCTCAGAAATGGTAAGTTGGAAGTGTAGGTTCGTTCTAATGGCTCTCTCCACGAATGAAGAGGAGGTGCAGGGGTATATATAGCCTCCACACAAAATCTAATCGTTACACACAATCTACCAAATTCGGTGGGACCGAATTGTTAAACTCGGTCAGACCAATTTAGTAAACCTAGTGACCGTTAGGGTTTTCGGTGGGACTGACATGCATCTCGGTGAGACCGATTCGGTTAGGGTTAGGGCATAACGTAATCTCGGTAAGACCGATCACACAAACTCGGTGAGACTGATTTGGTAATAAGCTTTCTAGAGAGTTGGTTGGGTAAACTCGGTGGGACCGATTTGCTCTTTTCGGTGAGATCGAAATGTTACAAAAAGGAAACAGAGAGTTTACATTGCAATCTGGGTGGGATCGATCGCTCACTTCGGTTAGACCGAAACGTTACAAAGGGAAACAGAGAGATTACAACCCCATCTCGGTGAGACCGAGATCCCTATCGGTAAGACCGATTTGCTTAGGGTTTGTGGCAGTGGCTATGACTTTTGGAATCGGTGGCGCCGGATAGAAAGAATCGGTGTGACAGATTTTGACTTTGGGTGTAGGTCATTTGTGGATGTGGGAAAGTAGTTGAGGGTTTTGGAGCATATCACTAAGCACATGAAGCAAGAGGCTCATTGTCGGTGTCAAAACCGGCGGATCTCGGGTAGGGGTCCCTAACTGCAGGCGTCTAGGCGGATGGTAACAGGAGACAAGGGACACGACAGTTTTACCTGTGTTCGCCCTCCCGATGGAGGTAAAACCCTACTCCTGCTTGATTAATATTGATGATATGGGTAGTACAAGAGTGGATCTACCACGAGATCAAGGAGGCTAAACCCTAGAAGCTAGCCTATGATATGATTGTTGTAATGGTTGTTCGTCCTATGGACTAAAACCCTCCGGTTTATATAGACACCGGAGAGGTCTAGGGTTACGCAGAGTCGGTTACAATAGTAGGAGATCTACATATCCATATTGCCAAGCTTGCCTTCCATGCCAAGGAAAGTCCCATCCGGACACGGGACGAAGTCTTCAATCTTGTATCTTCATAGTCTTGGAGTCCGGCCGATGATGATAGTCCAGCTATCCGGACACCCCTAGTCCAGACTCCTCAAGAGCTCCCTCGAACCAGGCTTCAATGACGATGAGTCCGCGCGCATATTGTTCGGCATTGCAAGCGGGTTCCTCCTCCAATTAATTCATAGAAGATTGTGAACACCGGGATAGTGTCCGCTCGCAAAATAAATTCCACATACCACCGTAGAGAATAATATGTACACAAGTTCAATCACGACGATTTTGTGGCGTGACGTCACACAACTACCAAGCCTTTACTTGAATCATTTTTGCTATACCACCTAAGCGCGTTTAGCAAAACAGTTTCCCTGGCACGTCTTGTCAAAGCAGAGATCGTGTTCCCCTTATTCCGGGATTCCCATCAATACGGACGTGGGTAACCCAACGCGCCGCTTCGCCGCCACGCCTCTATCGGCGAGTCCCCAAACGGTGACGGGGACGGCTCTTGGTATTCTTCCTCTTTATAATGGGACCAAGGCTCGTTTTTCTTCAATCCTCAACCGAATCTGCCGTTCGCCCTGAGTTCCAACACCCAGAGCCCCAGATTCGAGCGCTTCGGACTTTCGGCAATGTCCGGCACCGACCTACAGGGCCGGTGGATGCCCTCCTCCATCACGGAAGTGGACGTGCTAAAGTTGAGAGAAGCCAGGTACCTGACCTGCGAGATTATGCATAGGCTACCCGCCAAAGGGCAAGTCATTCCTACTCCCGAGCCCGGCGAGAGTGTCGTGTTTGTGTCCCACCTCCGTCGGGGTTTAGGCTTCCCGATGGATCCTTTTGTGAGAGGGCTCATGTTTTACTATGGGTTGGAATTCCATGACCTGGCTCCGGAGTCCATCCTCCACATCTCGTCATTCATTGTCGTCTGCGAGGCCTTCCTCCGCACTACCCCCCACTTCAGTTTGTGGCTCAAAACCTTCAATGTGGAGCCGAAGATGATCGAGGGGCGCCAGGTAGAGTGCGGCGGGGCGGTTATAAGCAAGAGGGCCGATGCTCCATGGCCCGAGGGCTCTTTCCAAGAGGAGCTTGGCTTGTGGCAACAGGAGTGGTTTTATATTACCGCTCCCAGGGGCAGCAGGCAGAAGCCGCCGCCCATCTTCCGCTCGGGACCTCCACGACGGCTGATGTCATGGCTCAACCAAGGGCTCAATTGGGGGTCGTCAAAGGACGTGCCCCTATTGCAGGGCCGGATTCGACACCTTCAAGAGAGGGAGATTGATCTGGTAGTGGTGATGCAGGTCATGCTGATTAGGCGTCTTCTGCCCTGCAAACATCGTCCTCTCCGGCTGTGGGAATTCAATCCGGAGGGACCACGAATTCTCCAACACTTCATGGGTACGACGCCCGTGGAGATGTACAAATTGTTCTTCGGATCACAAGGGGTGTGTCCGGAATTGACAGAGGACACCGGCCTAAGCTGCAATCGCCCGGATACACAAGTAAGTAGCCCTGTGTCCGGACACACCGTTTGTTTGCGCCTTCTTGAATTAGCTTTTTAACCAATCGTCCCTTGAATAGGAGTGGATAGCGCAAGCGAAACTGATACGATGTCCGCCCTCCCGAGACCGCGCGGATCCTGTGGCCGCCAGATGTTGGAGGTTGCGCCTTCAGAGGAAGGCGAAGGGGAAAACAGAGGAACTACCGCCTACCAAGGAGGCTTTTGAGAAAGGGGATCGAAAATCCTCCTTCCAAGGGGAGAAGAGGACCGCCTGAAACCCGGAGGCCAAGGCCTCAAGCGGGGAAGAGATCTTCACGAGGAGGGTCCTGCGTTTGGGAGGCCCCGGCCGCACTATCTCCCTAAGGAATCAGCCTCCAAATGAGCCGTAAGTAGAAAAAGGGAGTTTTGTAATAAGGATATCCCTATTTGTGCTTCTGAGGATAACCTAAGTTTTTACCTTGTAGTTTGGATCTCCGTCCTTCTCGGATGAGCTCGTCTTCGGGGGACCTTCGTCCGGAGATGATGGAGAGCGAGACGCCTCCATCTGCCGCACCGTCAGGTGGGGCGGACGACCCTAAGGTGTCATCACGGAGGGTATCCCCGAGTCAGGCCGGGCCGGAGAGTTCGGCACCAACTGGTGTACGGCCGGGGGAGCTGAGGGATCTGTTCGAGCGGGCGTCTATCTCAGAAGATCACCGTACATTGATGAATTGGAAGAATTTCATCCGCCGAAGGCGGGCTGCATGATGCCGTAAGAAGTTTGCTGGCGGGGTTTGAGGTACATAAAAATGACATACCTTTTGACAGTTTTACACATAAAGTGTGCCCTGTATAGATAGTAACCCCTGAGACTCGGTATGTTGTCGAAACCGACAGCGTGCCGAGGATCATAACCTCAGGTATTATTCTCGCCTTTCCTACATAGGTGGCGGATAGTCCGGTGGCCAGCCGGACTAATGGAGTTGCTGAACTAAGGCGGTAACTCGACGCTATGGATGCGACATCGCTATTGGTCAATAAGCGACTTAACGAGTCGCAGGTAGGTTGTTTCTCCGTGGTCACCTAGTAAGGGAGCCGAAGCTCACTCCTTACAACATGTGTGTTTGATGCAGATGGTGCCGCTGCTGTGGAGGACCTTCGAGCAGAGCTTGCTCGAGCCAAGGAGCAGGCCAGGAGGAGTGATGTGGCTGCCTCAAAGGCGGCCGAAGAGCTAGAAGCCGAAAGGGCTGCTCACTGCCGAAGCAGGGAGGAGATGACCAAAATGGCCGTGAAGCTGAAAGATGTTACCGACCGCTATGAGGTTCTTGAAAAAAAGTGTCGAGCGGAGCAAGAAAGCCTGAAGAAGGCCACCGCCGAAGCCAAGGATGCCCGTTCTGCAATGAGGGCTATAAAGGAGGAGCTGCGTCAGGCCGGAGAAATTGTGACTGGCAAGCCTTTTCTGCTGCGCAGGAGGTTCAGAGATCCGAAGTATGCTCAGCTTGGCCAGCTGTGGGGTCCGGAGGATCCTTATATGGATTTAGCGGCGAGTGTGGCAGATGCCGTTGTGCACTTCCGAAGTCAAAAGGATCACAAGACGGAAGAGCTGTTTTGGTCTCAATTCCACAGTCCGGAGCGTTCACTTCTGCTGACCGATCGGTTGGCTGAGTGGGCTGAGCTGAATAGACTGTCCGGACTTGCCATGACGGATATCGTGGCTCATGTCTGGCCGGATAGGCCCAAGCCGAAGAGTTATTTGTCTTATTGCAGCAATTCCTTGGGGCGGTGCCGCATATCAAGGTGATGAAGCGGTTGGCCTGCATAGAGGGTGCACGGATGGCCCTCGCCCGTGTGAAGACATACTGGACGGAAATGGATGCCACCGATGTTGCAACCCGGGGTTCGGACGAGAGCCGGTTACCCGCCGAGCACTATTTTGGGGAAGTTCTGCGGGGTGCTCGTTCAATAGAGTCACAGTGCTCAAAGAATGTCATGTTTAAATGATTTTTATGATTTGTAAGATGATATATATAATATAAGTGCTTTTTATACTTGTGCGTTCAAGTATTGAAATATCTCCTATGCGGTCGTTAATGTATACTTGTGTATAACCTGAAAGATGGCAGTCTTCGGCTTCAGCCCCCACGCACATGGTGCGGGGGTGTTTGCAAAAATAGCGCATTTTCACACTTAATCCAACGTCTTGGTCCTGTGAAGGAGGTGGTAGCGTAGCAAACGAGGCAACCGGACTATAATGCTTTATCACTTTCACTTAGCCATAGGAGTTCGAGGGTGGGGCTACGATATAGCCCCTAGGGGCACCGCGCTCTTCAATTGGGCGCCAGATGTGCCTGACCGAAACGGTCCTTCATCAAAGCGAGGAATTCTAAACATTCCGTAGTCGATCGAGTGGTTGATCAGCTCTCGCAGATCATGACATCGGCCGGCTTTCATCGAGGTGCTCGCCGGCGAACTGGGCACAATCGCAGAGTTCTCCGTGCGCGTTAGCCGGCGATACGGAACGTAAGGCAGCAAAACACAGGAGCGGGCAAACCCAACATTTGACCAAAGACATGATTCGAGCTGATGCATATAAGGCCTAATTCGAGACGCCAACACTCCCTAAGGTATTCGGTCATTATGATAACGGGCGTAACAATGCCCTAAGCCCCTAGTGTCTGTGCACAGCGAGAATTTCTGGCGCGGCCGATGCCAAACGCCAGCCTCCTCATTGGTTATGGTAAAAACCGTGGGATATGAATCAACAAGAGACAAGAAGAAAGGTTTACGCAGGTCTTAATCAAAAGAATCCTTGCCACGGGTCCTCGCTGCATGTCTCGCGCCGTGTCTCAAGCAGTCAGATATCTCGACGGGCGACACGTTGTTCATCTCAAAAAAGAGAGGAACTTAGCTTGAAAAGAAATCGTGCAAAAAATTTATTGAAAGCAAAGTATGAATGAATGAATAAAGTTGAGCTTTTAGTGGCTCTTTATTGTTTGTACGCGCAGCCCCTTGTGAAGGGGTATGCGGCTAGGAAGCCCCTCGTTTATTTGTGCCGGACTCGTCTAGCCGTGTCCGGGGTCTTAATGACCTTTTAATGATATGATGCCGCGTGGACCGGGCATTTTAAGTGTAAGAGACGCATAGTGCGGTATTGCGTTAAAGCGGGCGAAAGCTTCACGTCCCAATAGTGCTTGATGGCTACTTTTGAATGGGGCGACATGGAAGATTAGCTTTTCGCGACGGAAGTTATCGGGTGATCCGAACACAACTTCTAGTAGTAAGGAGCCCGTGCACTTGGCATAAGGGCCTGGTGTCACTCCTTTGAAGGAAGTGCGGCTATGGCGAATTTTAGTAGGGTCTATCCCTAACTTGCGGATTGTGTCCAGATATAGCAGGTTTAAATCACTGCCTCCATCCATTAGGACTTGTGTAAATTGTAGTCCGTCGATTATAGGATCCAATATCGAGCAGTCCATCCTGCGCTTCAATACTTCGAATAGTCCGTGGTCGAAAGTAATTGGTTTTGACATCCAATCTCGGGTTTCATTGGGTGGACCGTATGACACGTATTTTAGCGGGTGTTGCACTATTGTTCCGATTATCACATGAAGTGAGTTTACTGTTTTGACTTCTTGTGGGAAAGTCTTTTGTTTTCCGGCGCTCGCTAGTGGGGTTCGTCGTCATCCTCGCCATGCTGCCGAGCCCCTTTGTGTTCGGCGTTGAGTCGGCCGGACTGTTTGAAGACCCAACAATCTCGGTGGGTGTGGTTTGCGTGCTTCCTGTGGGTACTGTGGATTTGACATATCCGATCCAAAATTTTGTTTGTTGGATAGCTCGTCACCGTTGTCCTTAAGAGGCAGTGTTTAGTTGTTCGCCGCGAAGCTTTTGAATCCGGCGCCGACCGCCGTGTTCTTTGGGCTCTTTTCCTTATTTCGCTACTGGTCCTTTCTCGCACTGTGATTTTCTGCTTCCATCTCTCGATCTCGATGTACTGGTCGCTGGTGCTGCATCTTGCTAGCTAGCCTGTCTTCCCCGCAAAAGCGGTCATGAGGCTTGTTAGCGCTGCCATTGTTCTTGGCTTTTCCTCGCCGAGGTGTTCGGCGAGCCATTCGTCTTGACGTTATGTTTAAAAGCTGCTAAGGCTTCGCGTCCTGGACAATCGACTATTTGGTTCTTTTTAGTGAGGAACCTGTTCCGAATTTGCGCCGACTCTCGGGCTGTTGGGTTTTGTGACTTAAATCGCTCAGATCCGGAGGGCGGACATAAGTCCCCGAAAATTTGCTCTAAACGCGCCCTCGAGCTCTTCCCAACTTCCAATGGTATTTTTCGGGAGGCTTTTGAGCCAAGGCCGAGCTGGCCTTTGAGCTTGAGGGGCAGATATTTTATGGCGTGAGATCGCCTCCTCTAGCCATATGTATGTGCAGGATGTAATCCTCAATCAAGACTCCGGGTCTGTTGTTCCGTCAGATGCCTCTATGTTTACGGGCTTGAACCCGCTGAAATTCATGATCCAAAGACCTCATCGGTGAAACATAGTGGGTGTGCGGCGCCCAGATTTGGGTGTGCTGTTGTCTTGAACACTCGGCGTGTTGTGTTGCTTCCTGGGCCCACTTTTTGGCCCATAAATGGACCTCGACCGCCATCTGCTTTGCGAGGATCATGTGCCGCTTGTGTGCGGTGCCACTTGTCGCTCTTGGCCTCGTTATCTGTCGCCTATCCGCCAGCGCCTCTTTGCTTTTTGAATGTGGGGGCTCTACGGCCTCCTCGTCGAATTCGGGCAGCAGCTTGCGCTTCGGGTAGCTCTTTGTTTGGTGGCTGTTGCCATATTTGTCCGCAGTCTTGAGTACTTTGCTCCACCTCATTCTGAGTATGTCTTTCTTTGTTTTGAGCTTCCGTTTCTGCTTCATCAAGCTTCTTGCAGTGGCGACAAGCCTTTTGTGAAGGTTTTTATGCTCCGGTGGTGTGTCCGGCGTGAGATCGTCTGGACTATTGTTTTCGCCGGGGATGGATTGATTATCCGATTCATCCTGTTTGGATGGTTGCTTGGTTGCATGTTCGTCGCCCACTGGTTTGCCCTGCTCTATGGCTGGGTCATTATGAGTGTTGTTGTTGTCGTAGGGACTTAGGCGGCGCTATGCCGCCGTTTTGGTTGTTTTTCGGGGGAATTATCCTTCGCCGTGTCCCGTTGTTCCTCGTTATCGCTTCCTTTTGGGTGTCCACCATATATACATCATGAGTTGAGGTGGCTTTCCAGTGCTCGGTAAGCGTTGGTTCTTTGTCGTCTCCAGCATCGTCGTCCATACCGTCGATGTCTTCGGATTCGTAGTCTAGCATGTCGGTTAAATCGTCGACAGTGGCTACAAAGTGGGTGGTGGGTGGGCTTTGAATTTCTTCGCCATCCGCGATCTCGACCGCCCCGACCGCAATCCGCCAGGCTCTCCGATAACGAGATGCTTTAGCGAATTCAAGATGTCGCCAAAGGGTGAGTGCTGAAAGATGTCCGCGGGGCGAACTCCATGATCGGGCGCCCAATCGGATTCGATTGGTGGGGCGCAGGAGGTTCGGAGTCCGCGGAGTCCGCACCTCGAGTCACGAGCTTTACAAGGGACAAGGTCAAGATTCGCCCATCGCCAGAGAGATTGCAGCCCCGAGGCGGTGTCCAACCACCTGTCCTCGATCCGCGCGGTCGGCTCCAACTAGGGTCGGCGCGACTCATGTGTGGCCTCGTGGCACCGTCCGGCGGCAGAGCTAAATCATGCCCATCGTGATAAAGGCGGTGCGCTGGTCTGTGGCTCGAATCCATCAAGATCAAGTCTCCGCGATGTCGGCCGTGAAGTTTAGGCTTCCAAATCTGACTCGACGCCAAGGGTGTAGCTCGATCTGCTTCCAGACGCTGCTTAATTGGCCCGTAGTGCAAAGCCGCCGAACACGAAGATCTGTCCGGGGAGAAAAGTCTCACCCTAGACTGCGTGGTTGTTGATGATTGAAGGAGCCATCAAGCCTATCGGTGACGACACAGAGGAACTCTCAATGAAAGCACCAATGTCGGTGTCAAACCGGCGGATCTCGGTAGGGGGTCCCGAATCGTATGCGTCTAGGAGGATGGTAACAGGAGACAAGCGACACGATGTTTTTACCTGTGTTTGGGCCTCTCGATGGAGGTAAAACCCTACTCCTGCTTGATTAATATTGATGATATGGGTAGTACAAGAGTGGATCTACCACGAGATCAAGGAGGCTAAACCCTAGAAGCTAGCCTATGGTATGATTGTTGTAATGGTTGTTCGTCCTACGGACTAAAACCCTCCAGTTTATATAGACACCGGAGAGGGCTAGGGTTACACAGAGTTGGTTACAATGGTAGGAGATCTACATATCCGTATTGCCAAGCTTACCTTCCACGCCAAGCAAAGTCCCATCCGGACACGGGACGAAGTCTTCAATCTTGTATCTTCATAGTCTTGGAGTCCGGCCGATGATGATAGTCCGGCTATCCGGACACCCCCTAGTCCAGGACTCCCTCACTCATTAAACAACACCCCATCCCTCCTTGATAGTATTAGCTTTTCCTATAGACTCAATGTGATCTTGGATCACTAAAATATAAAATGAAGAGTCTTGAGCTTTTGAGCTTGAGCCAATCCTTTGTCCTTAGTATTTTGAGGGATCCACTTTCATCATCCATGCCATGCCATTCATTGAGCTTTCCTGAAATAATAGTCTTGGAATAGCATTAGCTCAATGAGATATATGTTGTTATGAATTACCAAAACCACCTAGGGATAGTTGCACTTTCAGGTGGGGAGCAGCTGGATTGGGGCAGCCACCCGCTGCGACGACCTGTACCTCCTGCGATCCATGGTTAGCATATGCCTGTTCCTGAGGGATTAGCGGTACCCGATAGTCACCGCCCGCGCGGTCGACGGGCCTTCCCTTGGCTCTGGAAGAGCTCAGCCCGGGCGCTTTTCTCCCACTGGGCCGAGGAACTGCCATGGTCTTCTCCGCGCGTGTCATTGATCCATCATGTGTGGCATATACGCCCGGGGCTGCCACCAATGCCTCGCCAGAGTGCCCCATGTGCACACAGATCCGCCACGATGTCACTCGAGTGGTAGCGCGGCTCACCGAACTGTGGATCGTGGTGGATCCCCTTCAGAGGTCGGAGGCGGAGGCGGCGCTGCTGATGGCCAGCGCCGAGGCCAGTTGGCGTTGAGTGGCCTCGAAACCGCTGGGAGCTATGCGGCGCTGCAGGGCCTCCCGGCGGTCCACCTTGGCCCGAGGCGGCAGCTGGGTGCGAAGGGGGAGCCCCGAGGCGGCGGCTCAGAGCTCGCCACCCGCTCCAAGAGTACGTCGCGGCCGCCCTCCAGCAGCCTGCATTGCAGTAGTTCTCGAGCCACCGTGAGCGCGGCCCTTGAGTTCGCCTGCTCTCGCCATTAGTATGGCGTCGTGGCCGCGGCGTGGCTCGAGACCCTTGCTGTCGACCGCACCTGCCGCGGTGTGAGGGCTGGTGTCGCTTGACCGCGTCACCCGTGGCCTGCAGCGTCCTGCGGACCGCGGGCTACCTGGGCCACGGGGTTGAGGTCGCCCTGGGCAAGCGGCTCTGCGTGGGCGGGCCAAGCCGCCCAGGGATCTGGGTTGCCCGTGGGGTCGCCGGACATGATGATGATGAGGCGACGGGCGGCGAAACACGGGGCGAAGGAGAGCAGACTCCAGCACACCCCTACCTGGTGCGCCAAATGTCAGATTTCGGGTTCTGGCAGACCCTTGAGGTTCGAACACTGGGGTGCGCGCGGAGATCATAACCTTAGCCTACCCATGTTTCACCGCCTCTCTAGGATCTAAACTACTCAAAGAACAACACAAGTGACACAAGATTTATACTGGTTCAGGCCACCATTGTGGTGTAATACCCTACTCCAGTTTGTGGTGTGTGGATTGCCTCTGGGGCTGATGAGGAACGGTACAAGGGAAGAACAGCCTCGCGAGGGTCTGGTTTGGTTGGTGCGCTAGAAGGTTGAGGAGGGTCTCTCTCTCTCTCTCTCGTGTTTTTCTATCCTTGTTCTCTCGATGCCACTACCCCTGTGGGTGGCTAGTCCTATTTATAGGTGAAGGCCCCGGGCCTCTTCCCAAATATTGAGCGGGAAGGGCGCCAACAATTGGCCATTTTGAAGGGGAACATCTAGTACACTTATCCTGACTAAAGTTGGTCCTCGCCGCAAAAAGACCCCGACGATGACGCTGGCTTGGGCTCCACGATGACCTCCGCTCGGCCCCTGCTGGTCTTGGTCTTGTTGCACGAAATGGTTGCCTTTGCTTGATACCTCACTGCGCTTTCCCCTTTGCACCAAAGGGGAAACAAGGACTCAAGAAGCCGGGCGCCTACCGCGCCTTGGTCGCTCATGGCTTGCGCCACGGGCACCTCGTGAGGTACCTCGCCTTGATCTCTCCGCCTCCTCGAGAGCCCGGCGATGAGGCCGTGCCTCAGAAGCCTCCTGTCAGTCCGCCTCATGAGGCTTGGCCCTCGCGAGGGTCTTGAGCATGTGTTGATGAAGATGGGCGTGAGGGCCTCCTTGAGCCACGCCAAGAAGGCAGCAGCGGCAAGTGTGGGTACCCCCGTTCCCAGAACGCCGACATCAACTTGCTCTGTTTAATTACTAAAATTGCTCAATTTAGTAAGTTTGGTCTATGTGATGTATGCTCTTTTGTGTGCCCAAATTAGCAAGCGAGGTTAAATTATGCAATGACGTACCCGGGGAAATTTCCACCAAATTTTGAATTATCAAACTCATCCCATGCATGTAAAGCAGAATAATCGTTTGTGATGCACACAATCGTTCAAAGTGCATGGTGTCCGACGGCACTTCGCGCAAAGTTTCCCTCCACATTTCGAAATTTTTGTCCTACCGCCGAAATATCTAGCCCCCTTCCCCACCCCCTTTTCTCCCCGACCACAAGTCACATTTCCCCTATTTCCTTCTTCCTTCCTTCCTTCATAAGCTATAGTCGCTTCCTTGCTTGCTTCCTCGCTCTCGCCGTCTCACATCCTGCTGCCGGGGTCTCCATGGTCTTCTTCAAAGACCTCTCCAGTTGTTCCTCCTGCGATTACGACTCCTTCACCACCCGGGTATGCCTCTCTTCTCTCTCTCGGGCTATGACTTGGAATGAAGGAGATTTACCTGGCGGTTGATTTGAGTCATTTGTTCCTCTTGTAGCTCCCTAGGACCATCAGTTGCAACAAATGGAGTGGGGTGGCTGAAGATCTGTTTGCTCATTGTCACCATCAATCTCCATGCGTGAAGCTAGTTGCGTTTGAATCTGTGGATAGTGGGAGGAAGTTTCTGGCATGTGCAGAGAAGGTTAGACCCTCTTTTGTTGTTACAAATCATTTGTTAGACGTGATTCAGACATTGTCACGGGTCCCAACCCGTTCATACCATACCTTCAACCAAACGCATCCTGAACGTTGCCATCTCATCAGTGGTCCCATTAGAAAATTATTTGGTACCGCTTCAGCAGTTTGTGCAGCCAACTTTGGTCCACACATCCGAGTAGCCAAGTAGTAAAATACTAAATTTTTATGGAACGAAGGAACTGGGAATTGGAACAACTAGGTGCTCCGGAGTCCAAGTCCCTGATTTTTTTTCCGTTGCATCGGCTCGGCAGTGCAGGGCACCGGTGCGAGATGTAGCAACAATTGTCTTTACACCGGTTTTGGCATACATAATGGACGGCCTTAGTGTTATTAGTTCTATGTTACTAAATTTGTGCATGTACAGACCTGTTAGCATCAATTAGCTGTCATCCAAACACTGTCGCTATGTTGTTGCAGTTATATTTACCTTCCTCATAAAATGTTCAATTTGTTATTTATAGTACATGAGTAAGAACTTGTAGCGTTGTTGTAGTTAATTATAGCTTGTGATGTTTCAGAATTTGATTGTTGTCTCAGTAGCAATTAATTCATTTGCACATTCATCTTTTTGAGAAGATATGTCATAATTAACTTGTTTCTTCAGTTTTTCAGAATAAGTATTGGTGATTTTCTATGTTGCTATAAACCCATTTCCCCTATAATTGTTACTGATCTAGTTTCAAATATTATAGGATGAACGTAAGTGTTCTTAGTGGGTTGATCAAGAGTGGCCACAATCTTTGAAGATCTGCCTAACAAAGCTCTGGAGCATGTACGAGGAAGAGAACAAAGGTAGGCTTAGAGAAAGTGTGGTCAACACTGAAGAATATTTGAAGATGCAGGATAAAAATAGGAAGGTGGAGAATGAGCTCAGATTTTTTAAATCAGACTTCGCTAAAATGGTGTTGGCGAAGGAGGAGGCACTTTCCCAGTTGGCCAATGCAAAACAGGTTCTTACTGAACTGAAAGTAGAGGTGGATAAGACGAGCCTGGATAATCTCGATTAGGGAAATGAATATATTGTTCTAATATCGTTCTTATGAAGTTGAACTAGCTATATGTTGTATTGTGCTGTTTTCAGGTAGCTATTGTACTGTGATGTTAAAATATATTTATGTGCCTGATATGAAATTGGCAAACTGAAGGTGCGTTATATCGACTAGAGGGGGGGTGAATAGGCGATTTTTATGAAATTCTTCATCGAGGAATTTGCGGTGAGGAAATTCCTTAGCTAAGAACTACTAGCAATGAATATGTACTCAGAGGTAAACATAACAGATACACACATAGTCAAGATGATGAAATGAAGACTAAGAACAGAGTACGGAAAGCGAAACACAGGATAACTAGATGAAGACAAACAGATCAAGAAATTGAGGCGAGGAATTTGTGAAAGTCTTCACCAAAGTCTTCAAGCACGATATGAACAACATGCAACATGTAATGAGGAAATGGATGAGTTGAGGAAATAGAACCAATCAGTTGGTGAAGACAATGATTTGGTAAACCAGTTCCAACTCGCTGTCTCGGCTTGTACGTCTGGTTGGAGCGGCCGAGTATTTAAACTCGAGGACACACAGTCCCGACACCCGATCTCGAGCCGCAACTCAGACACCCAGTCCTCACCGTATTCTTCTTGAACTAAGACCACGCAGCCTCGCCCAATCACTCGTGGTAAGTCTTCAGTGACTTCCAAACCTTCACAGACTTGGTCACTCGGCGATCCACAATTCCTCTTGATGTTTCTAGACCTTGACGCCTAACCGTCTGGAAGAAGCACGATCTTCAAAGGTAATAAGCGCCGGATCCATGCAGATCAATTTCTTCAAATGATGCTCAATCACTTGGGGTTTTGTGGGTTTGGTTTTGGGATTTTCCTCACTTGATGATTTTCGCCAAAGTCCTCGGAGGATGGGTTGCTCTCAAATGACAAGTGTCAAGTTCTTCGAGCAGCCAACCAACTAGTGGTTGTAGGGGCGGCTATTTATAGCCTAGGGAGCAGCCCGACATGATAAGACATAAATGCCCTTCAATGATATGACCGTTAGGTGGATAAGATATTTTGGTCCACGCGCAAAGACAAAGAACGGTCGGAAATTTGACTCTCAAAGTCCTCGGGGCTATCATGTTCTCATTTGTGTAGGCAATTCAGACTGGCGAATTTTAACTCTCGATCGAGCAAAGTCCTCGAAGGAATGTAAGAATCTGCGTCTCATCATTGATGAATTTGATGAACTGTATGAGATTTCCAATGGCTTCACTCAAGGGATTGGTAGGTGTAGGATTTTGAGTTGAGCATCACATGGAAATTTTTCCTTAGTATTTCCTCGAGCCCCTTAATAAAGACGGTGTTTCCTATGACTCAAGAAAGAGAAAATGAAACTTGAAAACAAAAGTCTTCACGCTTCATATTCCTCGAATGAATATCAAGTCTTCATGGTCACACCAATTTCTTCACTTTCAAAGTCTTCGTAAAGTCTTCGAATATCAAAGTCTTCAATGAAGAACTTCATTTTTAGGGTCGACTTTCTCTCAGAAATATCAAACTCCTCATTGACTTATAGACCTGTGTACACTCACAAACGCATCGTTATTTAACCTATAAGTCTTCAATACACCAAAATCACTAATGGGCACTAGATGCACTTACAATCTCCCCTTTTGGTGATTGATGACAACATAGGTTAAGTTTTCAACGGGATAAACATATGAAGTGTAAATACGATATTGAGGAATTTGATTGCAAGATATAGAAGAACTCCCCCGGATGTGTGCATAATGAGGAATTTGCTTTTGAGGCAATGCACATTTGAAGAATTTAATCATGGAGATCTCCCCTATATCTTGTAATTCATACACGCATTTGATATGTAATATGAAGAATTTGAAATGCATGATGAAATATGGTGCTCGATGAGATTCAAAGATGCGTGCAATGATATTAACGAGGAATAAGCATGCAGAATAACACATCAAAGTATCGAGCACAAATGCAAAGTCAGCACAATGCACCGCTCAAAAGTGTCAGGGCACCATCGGACTTAAGATTACAACTCGATCCAATAAAAGTTTCGGAAGAACGAGAGTTGTAACTTAAAGAAAACACCCATAGTATAAACCCGCTTGAAGACTAACTCAGATTTCTCCCCTTTGTCATCAATGACCAAAAGGATCGAAATTGAGGACTAACGCCTCAAGATATTCAAGTTGATGGAGGAGCGCCGTTGTCGGGTTGTTTGTTGAAGTAGGGCCGCCGCAGTTGTCGCCCAAATCTTCATATTCATCGGTTTCACGCGATGAAGAATAAGAGCTGGCCACCGATCGTGAACTTTGACTCTCTTGAATTTCTTCGAGGTGGTGCGACTCAGTCAAAGCTTCCTCAAGACCCATAGTCTTCAATTCTTCCGCTGAATATACATGATTAAGAACAGCCCAGTGCGGTTGAGGGTTTCATGAAGGTAGTCTGGTTTTTCTTCACCGCATTATGCGTTGAGGTCATGTTGTGAAGAATTGCAGCAAATTGGCGCTTCACCCATTTCGATTATGCTCAACCTTCCGATGAAGACCGAGGAGTAACTCACGATCACCATCACCACGGTGCGCTTGCTTGAGGCTGTTGCTTGGTTGAGGTATTTATGGCAAGTGTCATGCGTTGCGTAATCGCCATTGGTGGAGTAAGATGCAGCCTTGCGAAATTGACCATCCAATGGACGAGTGCCTTCATCAATTACACTGCTGCCTTGCCCTTATCATCGATGATGAAACCGGTCGCTGAGGACTTCAATGGGCCGCAAGTAGCTGCCATGATTCAGAGTGTCACTTTGTAGTTTAGTGAAGATCTTGCCCTTATGAATCTCATGATCCAAGGCGCATATGGCTTCAGCTCAAAAGGTGACATTGCAACATTGGCCAGAGTCCTCATGAAGAAATCATGGAAGTTGACAGGAATGCCATGAATGATATTGAAAAGCATGTTCTTCATGATGCCAACGACATCTTCTTCATTTGAGTCGTGGCCTTTTATGGGACTCATTGTCTTCGTCAAGATTCTATAAACAGTCCGAGGCACATACAGCAAATCCTTGACGAGGAATTTGGTTCGAGGGGCTTGACCTGGCTTCAGTGGCTTCATAAGCACTTGCATAAAGTGATCAGACAATTCGCGGTCATTGTAGATGCAACGTGCAGATTCATGGGGAGGATCAAGAGGAAGGACACGAAGCAATTCAGTTGCTGGTGCCTTGTAGTGAGTATTCTCTGTCATCCAATCCAATACCCATGAGTTGATATCTTCAAAGATCTCCGTGATGTGCAGGTGGCATAGAATCAAGAATGAGTTCTTCATTCCATCACATATATCAGTGCAGGAAATTCAGCAGCCCTGGCATCGTGAAGAACACGGAGTACTGGCTCAAGCACGGTAGTGATTCCATATCCACATGAGGAATATGCTCATGGTCGAAGATCTTGTCCTTGTCAAATAGCACCGAGGAATAGAAGTTTGCTTGTGTTGGAGTCCGAGCGTCTTTTCCTCATTCGAGCAGAGTCATATGGATTATAAGCGATGAAGAACACGTGCTCGTAAAAGAAGTCTTCAGCCTTGAATTTTTGCTTGCTTGAGAACGGATTCTTTGGCTTGGGCAGAGGAATATCGTGATTTGCAAGACAACCTCGTGAATCGCGATCTCGTGTTCTTCAGTCGAGGAATTTCTGGTTCCTCTCCTTGTGCAGTTTGAGGATCAGAATGGGTTCTTCAAAGGCTAGTGGCTGGAATTTCTTCATTGATGATGAAGTGGGATGAGTTTCTTCAGAGCCCATTTGAACAGTTGTAGCCGGGGACAGAGGAACTTGTTGAAGCGGAGTGAAGAGAGGAGTATTGGGATGCTGACTTTCCCAAAAGTCATTGTTCATCACCGGTGTAGTGCACCCAATATCCACGTCTTCGTCTTCTTTTTCAATTTCCTCAACACCTGCCTCTTCAGCTGTGAACTGAGGCACGAGTGAGGAAACAACTGGGGTTGAAGGGAAAGCTTCCACTTCAATTTCTTCATCAAGTTGTTCTGAGGTAGCAACAGATTGATTTTCTTCATCAGATCCACTTGGGATCTTGTAATCTTCTCCATAAGGAACAATCTCCTTGGACGACATGGAGGAAATGGGAATGGCATCAATAGGATTTTCAATCGAGCTGGTCATTGGCTTCATTTTCTTCGCAGCCGAAGAATTTGACGCAGCTGATGGCTTCCTCTTCTTCACTGCAGCTCATTCTGCAGCCTTTGTCTTCTTCACTTCATAGGCGTAAGGAAGAATTGAGTTGGTGTTGGTGCAGGAGGAGCTGAGGATTGTGGTACAGTTTCTTCAGCGCAATCGGTGCAGTTGATTCTGCTTCCTTCAGATTCTTCAGCGCACCACTAGTGGATGCCCTGGGAATTTCTTCAAGAAATGGAATGGAGTCATCAGCCTCGAACTTGTGTTCTCATCAAGATCTTGAAAGTCATCAGATCTTGGCATGTTCTTCAGCAGTGAGCAGAGTCTTCACTGAGGATTTTCTTGTTGCGATGGAGCTGCAATAGTTGACATTTTCTTCGCCGATTGATTTAATCTCACCTTGGCTCCTTGCCAATCAGCATTGTAAGCTTCAAATCCTTGCTTAGGGCTTGATTTCAGATTGAGCTTTGAGAAGTTCTTCAGAGTCAAGTTGACTAAGTTCTTCCTCGAAGCTTCTCCTTTCGCTTTTGCTCTCTTCAATTCACGAGCCTTTTCAAATTTCCATTTCTCTTCAGCGATGAAATGGTTAAGCATATGACTTTGACCAGAGTCGATGGCAGATCCGAATGGGAGTGTTTGGATCGATGCCATAGGTCAATGAAGTCAAGGATCTTCTTCGGATCCAAAAGCAGAGGCACACTTGTTCTTTTGGCTCTAGCGGCCTTGGTCAGTCTGTCTCTGATGATTTCTTCAAGTTCTTCATCATAGGCTTCATCATCAGAAGGCACATTGAATGCAACCTATTTCTTCTTTGGACTTGGCCGAGGACCGCGTCCAGCTGTTGCCTTTGTCTTTAGCAGAGTGGGGCCTGTTGAGGACATTGGTGCAGCTGAGGAACTTGCTGAGACACCAGAAGCAATTGAGAAACCCTGAGTCCTTTGACAAGTAGCTAGATGCACAGGTGTTGAGGACTTGGAGGGAGCTGCTGAGGATTTTGAATGAGCAGCAGCAGTCTGAGGAATTTGCCGTGAGGGCGCGGCTGAGGAACTGGGCCGTGAGGGCGCTGACGGTGAAGCACTTGGCTTGCTAGCAGGCTTCTTAGGCATTGATTTCCTCGGTTTGACCGAGGGCTCAGCAGCAGCAGAATCCTCATTGAATTTCCTCACTGCCTCCTTGGCCTATCTTGCCAATTTGGCTTGACGCCTGGACCATTCTTCAGGAAAGTCTTCACCACTCTTGATGCTAGTGGGATCACGACTTGGCAGTGCGGTGGAGCTCTTGGGCATGGAGGGTTTAAAGCTAATTTCCTCATGTACTTGGAAGTGACATAGCGGTATTCTCTCCATTCTCGTGCCCATCATCTTTCTATCCTCTCAGACAAGACTTTGCGCTGATTTTTGGTCTCCTTGCCAAACTTGGATTCATCGGTGTGATGAGTCTTTGTATATTTCCTCAGAATCTCAAAGGCAGTCATGACTTCGGTTTCTTTCCTCCCTTCGTGGTCTCTTGCCTTCTCGCCATTTTCTTCAGTGAGGAATTTGAACAATAGAGCACTCAAGAAGTATGCAGTTTTTCTTCGAGGAACGCTGCAAATGAGTTAAGTTGATGAGAACCTAGTGATTCAAAGAATGACATGAGTACCTGTGAACAGAGTGTAGGTGCGAGGAATTTGGAGAGGTCATATGTTCTCGTAAGATTTTTCAAAAGGAACAAGTTTTGAGGAATTTGACCAGTTGAGCCTTGAGGAATTTCACTAAGCGCTTGCCTTAGGTTCAGAGTTGTCTGATTGAAAATCCGCACAATTGAGGAATCTTGAAGAAATGAATGCTTAGAGAGATAAATCAAGAGCATATAGTGTGTGAGGTGTTCATATGTGAAGATTTGAAGAGCAAAAACACTTTTGAAGATTTTCAGAAAGATTTGAGAATCAACGCGAGTAATAAAAGTGACTTTTAATTACCCGAACTGAAGAACACGACGAACAGGAATGAACTGTAGCGAAGTTCGTCACGTTAGATCTCCCACGCCCTAACTTGGCAGAGGGAGACGGCTACGGCGGCGGCGGAGTGAAGATTTCTGCGACCGGCACGAGTACGACGGCGATGAGGTCGAGGCAGTGAAGCTTTTCCTCACCGGCGACGATGGAGTAGCGGCGGCGCTAGGGTTTGAGGAGAGCTCGAGCGAGAGACAGCGATCGAGCGGAGTAAATGAAGTGAGGAGGGTAGAGGGGTATTTATAGCCATGGTGAAAACTGTTCGCCCGAAGATTTTGGGACGAACGTGCCCCTGCCCTTTCTCCTTCATGCGACAAGTGTCACCCACGTACTGTGCAGATGAGATCGTGTAAGATCGTGGGTGATTAAACTAATACATCGTGGGATGCGGAACGGTTTGAGCGGTAAAACCGAAAACTTGGATAAAATTTGTTTAAAAGTTTCGTTCGCAATTTCTTCAGCTGTCAAGGACCGGTGAAGACTTTGAACGCAGTTTCAATCGTAACGCACATGAAGAATTTGTGAATAGATTGGATTGAGTATAGCATAGAGGGGGAAGGGTCCGATCACATTCACTTAGCAGAAATCGCAACTTGAAGAAATAGCAATAAGTGAATGCTGTAGAGGACATGAACTCATATATATATATATAGCCAATGAAGAAAAACGACGGAAACATTGAAGATTTTGCAAAGTTGAAGAATTTGAGAAACCGAGGAATTTCAAAATGAGGAAAAACTCAAATTGAAGATTTTCAACTTTTGTGGTGGCGTAGCTCACCAGATAAGAATGATGATTTCAGACACCGCGCACAATTGTCGAGGGTTCGAGAATCAAATTCTTCATTAATTTCTTCACACTTAGAGTGTTATTCTTCATTGATTGAAGAAAACGTTTCTTCATGTGTTGCACATCTAAGTCATCAATTATGCATAAGGGTTAGGATGTGTGTCCTTTTCAAAGAACATTCAAGATTCTAAGATATTTAGCTCACACCGCAACTTGCTAAATCTCTTCTCATCCAAGGGCTTGGTGAAGATATCAGCTAGCTGTTCTTGATCTTCACATGCTCGATGGAGATATCGCCTTCAAAGACATGATCACGAAGAAAATGATGACGAATCTGGATGTGCTTAGTCTTCGAGTGCTTGGCGGGTTGTGAGCAATCTTGATGGCACTCTCATTGTCGCAGAGGAGAGGCACATTCTTCACATTGACGCCATAGTCCTTGAGGGTTTGCTTCATCCAAAGCAGCTTGAGCACAAGATGAGCCCAGCAGCAATGTATTCAGCTTCAGAGAGCGGTGATACGCAGTTTTGTTTCTTCGAGGACCAACGGACCAAAGATCGTCCGAGGAAATGACAAGTGCCGACGTTGACTTGCGGTCCACACGATCACCAAAGATAGTCGAGTCAAGATATCCAATGAGATCAAAAGCAGAGCCCTTGGGGTACCATAATCCTAGTGTTGGTGTGTGAGCTAGATATCGAAGAATATGCTTCACAGCCTTATGGTGTGATTCCTTGGTGCAGCTTGAAATCGGGCACACATGCAAACACTAAGCATTATATCCGCCTAGATGCACATAAGTACAATAAAGAACCAATCATGGAGCGGTATACCTTGTGATCGAAATCAATACCATTTTCATCAAGGCATAGATGGCCATTTGTGGGCATAGGAATTTTGACGCCTTTGCAATCATGCATGCCGAATTTCCTCAAGACATCTTTGAGGTATTTCTCCGAGATATGAATATGCCATTCTTGCTCTTGATTTAATTTGAAGACCTAAGAAGAATTTCAACTCTCCCATCATAGACATTTGATATTCTTCACTCATCATATAGGCAAATTCATCACTATATCGCTGGTTAGTACAGCCAAAGATAATATCATCAACATATATTTGGCACACAAACAGTTCACCATCATATGATTTAGTAAATAGAGTAGGGTCGAGTGAACTGGTGTGAAGCCATTCTTCACGAAGAATTCCTTCAAGGTGTCGCATACCACCGAGGGGCTTGCTTGAGGCCATAGAGAGCCTTATTGAGTCTGAAGACTTTGTCAGGATTCTTGGGATCTTCAAAACCTAGGGGTTGAGCAACATATACTTCTTCCTCAATGAAAGTGCGTTATATCGACTAGAGGGGGGGTGAATAGGCGATTTTTATGAAATTCTTCACTGAGGAATTTGCCGGTGAGGAAATTCCTTAGCTAAGAACTACTAGCAGCGGAATATGTACTCAGAGGTAAACATAACAGGATACACACATAGTCAGCATGATGAAATGAAGACTAAGAACAGAGTACGGAAAGCGTAAACACAGGATAACTAGATGAAGACAAACAGATCAAGAAATTGGGCGAGGAATTTGTGAAAGTCTTCATCAAAGTCTTCAAGCACGAGATATGAACAACATGCAACATGTAATGAGGAAATGGATGAGTTGAGGAAATATAACCGGTCAGTTGGTGAAGACAATGATTTGGTAAACCAGTGGCCCAATCTGCTGTCTCGGTTGTACGTCTGGTTGGAGCGGTGAGTATTTAAACTCGAGGACACACAGTCCGGACACCCGCCTCTCGAGCCGCAACTCAGACACCCAGTCCTCACCGATTCTCCTTGAACTAAGACCACGCAGCCTCGCCCAATCACTCGTGGTAAGTCTTGGTGACTTCAAACCTTCACAGACTTGGTCACTCGGCGATCCACAATTCCTCTTGGATGCTCTAGACCTTTACGCCTAACCGTCTGGAAGAAGCATAGTCTTCAAAGGCAACAAGTGTCGGATCCACGCAGGATCGATTTCTTCAGTGATGCTCAATCACTTGGGGTTTTGTGGGTTTGGTTTTGGGATTTTCCTCACTTGATGATTTCCGCTCAAAGTCCTCGGAGGATGGGTTGCTCTCAAATGACAAGTGTCAAGTTCTCTCGAGCAGCCAACCAACTAGTGGTTGTAGGGGCGCTATTTATAGCCTAGGGAGCAGCCCGACATGATAAGACATAAATGCCCTTCAATGATATGACCGTTAGATGGATAAGATATTTTGGTCCGCCGCGCTAAAGACAAAGAACGGTCGGAAATTTGACTCTCAAAGTCCTCGTGGCTATCATGTTCCTCACTGTAGGCAATTCGCAGACTGGAGAATTCCTAACTCCTCGATCGAGCAAAGTCCTCGGTGAATGTAAGAACTGCGTCTCATCATCGATGAATTTGATTGAATCGTATGAGATTTCCAATGGCTTCACTCAAGGGATTGGTAGGTGTAGGATTTTAAGTTGAGCATCACATGGAAATTTTTCCTTAGTATTTCTCGACCCCTTTAACGAAGACGGTGTTTCCTATGACTCAAGAAAGAGAAAATGAAACTTGAAAACAAAAGTCTTCACGCTTCATATTCCTCGAATGAATATCAAGTCTTCATGGTCACACCAATTTCTTCACTTTCAAAGTCTTCGAAAGTCTTCGAATATCAAAGTCTTCATCGAAGAACTTCATTTTTAGGGTCGACTTTCTCTGTCAGAATATCAAACTCCTCATTGACTTATAGACCTGTGTACACTCACAAACGCATTAGTTACTTAACCTATAAGTCTTCAATACACCAAAATCACTAAGGGGCACTAGATGCACTTACACTCAAGCTTACCATTGAGGAATGCACTTTTCACATCCATTTGATATAAGATGATATCATGATGGTTAGCATAGGCAAGTAAAATGCGAATAGCCTCAAGTCTAGCGACAGGTGCAAAAGTTTCATCGAAGTCAATTCCTTCAACCTGTGTGTAGCCTTGAGCTACTAGTCGTGCTTTATTCCTCACCACAAGGCCATTTTCATCTTGCTTGTTGCGGTAGATCCACTTTGTGCCAATGATATTATGCTTGCGAGGATCAGGCGATTGACCAATTCCGGACATTGTTCAACTCGAATCGATGTAATTCTTCTTGCATAGCCTGAATCCACTCCGCCCGTAAAAGCTTCATCTACCTTAGTGGGCTCTGAGATAGACACAAAAGCATAGTGCCCACAAAAGTTAGATAAGTGTGAGGCTTTTGAGCGGGTGAGAGGACCTGGTGCGCTAATGTCATCGATGATCTTCTCCACTTGCACTTCTTTTGCAATGTGTGGATGAGTTGGTTGACGCCGAGGATTTTGATCAGCATTTTCTTCAAAGACCATTTTCCTCATCATGTTCTTGTGTACATCAGCTCGACGCTCTTCACGAACAGGAATGAATTCTTCAAACAGATTCTTCAAGAGGGAATGACATCCTCGTTGCCTTGAGCTTGATAGCATCCTCGGTGCTGGTTCATCTAACACAGAAGGTAGGTGCTCTCTTTGCGAGCCATTAGTTTCATCGAACCGCACATCTACAAAGGTCAACAATCTTGTGAAGAACAATGTTGAAGACTCAGAGGTGTGCTGAGTCCTTTCAGAACCAAGCATAAAACCTTCATGTGCTTTCGGTGCAAATTTAGAATTGTGGTGAGGATCTCTAATCCAACATTTTGCAATCAAGACTTTGAAATAACTCACATTGGGTTTCTTGTCGTTGAGGAGTTCATAGGCGTCTTCTTGAAGAATTTGTGAAGATATACTGTTGATGATGTGGCAAGATCGATTGCATCAATCCGTAAACGCCGAGGCTTTTGTATTCATCAAGCATAGTGCGAGCCATCTCAACAAGAGTTCTGTTCTTGCGCTCCACGACGCCATTCTGTTGAGGAGTATAGGGAGCAGATAATTCATGAGTAATACCAAGTTCATCAAGATAGGCATCGAGACCATAATTCTTGAACTCAGTTCCATTGTCACTTCTGATATGCTTGATCTTCACACCAAAGTTGGTTGAAGCCCTCGAGGAAAATCATTTGAAGACTTCCTACACTTCATGTTTGTAAGTAACAAGGTGTACCCATGTGTATCGAGAATAATCATCAACAATGACAAAACCATATAGAGATGCATCATTAGTGACTGTTGAATAATGATTCGGTCCGAAGAGGTCCATGTGAAGCAATTCGAATGGACGGGTAGTGGTCATGATAGTCTTCGCTGGGTGCTTGGCCTTGGTCATTTTTCCGGCTTCACATGCTCCGCATAAGTGATCCTTGAGGAATTTGACATTCTCAATGCCAATGACATGCTTCTTCTTCGCAAGCGTGTTCAAATTCCTCATGCCTGCATGACCAAGTCGTCGATGCCATAGCCAGCCTTCTAAAGCTTTTGCAAGTAGACACATGGCTGGTTGTGGTCCCAGAGAGAAATCAACAATATCTGTGTCTCCTCTCCTAAAGCCTTCAAGACTTTGGAATTGCTTCCATAATCACAACACAATGATATTTGCCAAAGACAACAACCATATCAAGATCACAAAGCATTGAGATCGACATGAGATTGTATCCTAAGGACTCAACAAGCATGACTTTGTCCATGTGCTTATCCTTAGAGATAGCAACCTTACCAAGACCCAATACCTGACTTTTGCCTTTGTCAGCAAATATGATATGCTTCAGAGGTGACGGTGATAAAGGAGCATCCATCAATAGATTCTTGTCACCAGTCATGCGATTTGTACATCCACTATCGAGGACCCATTCAGTGGTTTTGGGTTGATCATCCTGCAGATGAATTAGTATAACTTACAATCTCATATGCTTCATCAGTGAAGAATATGATATCAAGTTCATCAGATGAATTTCATCAAGCAGTAAATAGATATAGCAGTATGAGGACGTGTGAAATGAAAGTTCATTTCATCATGATTCGCCTGCGTCCTTTCAGGCATTTTTGTCAGGTCCCCAGCAAATTCTTCAGACGTTAGAGCACGTCTGGAGACCTGACCCTGCAGAAGGGATTAGTTCTTTTTCTTCACCACCCACATCTGGAGGGGTGGCAAAGAGTTCATCATCCTGCGAGCACCATGTGAGAAAGGTGGCAAAGATGCCAAACCATTTCGCTTAGCATGAGAGAGGTTAGGGTATGCATATGAATAGGCAGAGTAATTCTTTGAGGACTTATGAACATAATGGTTTGAAGAATAATGCACATATTCATAGCCCTTAGCTTTGCCCTGCGAGATAGATTTGTTAGCACGATGATAATCATATGAGGACTTTGATCCAGTTGAGGAATTTGATCCTCGTGAAGAATTTGGTCCATATGAGGATTTGGATCCATATGAAGAGTTTGGTCCATATGAAGAATTTGATCTGGGGTTCCTGTTCTTCACAGGTGGTGTCATGAGGACATTCACCTGAAGACTTTCAACACAACTTTTGGGAACCAGATTTTCTTCCTAGGGGAACCGTTCCTGCAGTTAGTGCCAACATATCTAGCAAATACTTCACCATTCTGATTTTTGAACAGTTTATAGTTGGAGTCAAATGACTCATCAAAAGAGTGAGGAGATTCACAAGTAAAGCCAGACAAGTTAGATGGATCAACTGGAGGTCCCTTTGCAGCAACCCATGAGGTTTTGGGATACTGCTCAGGCTTCTAATATGTTCCATCGGCATTGAGTTTCTTCTCAAAGGCAATACCCTCTTTCCTAGGGTTTCTGTTGAGGATCTGCTTTTTGAGCACATCACAAAGTGTCTGATGCCCTTTGAGGCTTTTGTACATGCCTGTCATGTACAATTCCTTCAACCCGCATTGTCAAGTGATACTAGCAAAGTCCTCGATGAGGAATTAGTGATAGCAGAGGCAGATGAAGAATGTGTAACAGTTGAAGCACTTGAACATTCAGGTGAAGAATTTGCAGATTCACGTTCAATGCACTTTAAGCATGGAGGAACAAATTCTTCCTGAGAAGCGCTGATTTGTTGAGCTAGTAATGAATCGCGCTCCTTCTGAAGATCTTCATAATATACTCTTAGCTTTTCAAGATCTGCCTTTCTTTGAATAGCTTCAAGAGAAAGCTTCTCATTGTCTTGCTTTTCTTGAAGAAATTCATAAGAAAGTTTCTCATGATCAGACAAGAGAGAGTTATGATGACCTTGAAGGTTATCATACTTAGACTGAAGTCTCTGAAGATTTTCAGTCAAGGCTTTAGTGTGATCCATTTCTTCACCCAACATATCATCACTTTTATCTAGCATGTTTTGAACCTTTTCAAGAGCCCGTTGTTGTTTCACAGCAATTTTAGCAAGTTTAGAGTAGCTAGGCTTAAGATCCTCATCAGATTCATTTTTACTAGAGTCAAAGGAGTTGTATTTGAGTACCTTAGCTCCTTTTGCCATGAAGCAATAGGTGGGAGCGTAGCCATCATTATCTTCAGTATGCTTGTCGGTGGAGTCAGTTTCTTCAATGTTGAAGATGGACTTGCTGACGAAAGCAGTAGCAACGGCCAGACTTGCCACACCAGACTCAGATTCTTCAGACTCCTCCTCTTCATCATTTTCCTCAGATTCAGCTTCAGAGTCCATTTCCTTGCCAATGAATGCCCGAGCTTTCTTGGAGCTGCCCTTCTTGTGAGATGAAGACTTTGATGGTTTTGAAGACAAAGATTTTGATGATTTCTTCTTCTTATTCATATCATCGTAATCGTAGTCCTTGTATTTCTTCTTCTTCATTTCCTTTTCCCATCGAGGACAATCTTGAATATAGTGACCAGGCTTCTTGCATTTGTGGCAAAGTCTTCTCTTGTAGTCACCGGATGAAGAATCATTTCCTCTTGAGGATTTTCCAAAACGACCACGCCTTGTGAACTTCGGAATTTCTTCACAAGGAGAGCTAGATCTTGGCTCGTTCTTCAGATCACCAAGGCTACTACCGAATCCTCACATTGAGTCGACACAACCTTAGCCTTGAGGCACGTGGTTTGCCATAGTTTGAGCCATAGAGATCTCTCTTTTAGCAAGTCGAACTCGTGGGTGTTAAGCCTTTCGAGGATATCAGCAGGATCAAGCGATTTGTAGTCAGCACATTCTTGTATCATCAGTCCCAGAGTATCAAATGAGGAATCAAGCGATCTCAGCAGTTTCTTCACAACTTCATGATCAGTGATGTCAGTGGCACCGAGGGCTTGAAGCTCATTTGAGATGTCAGTGAGGCGATCAAAGGTTTGTTGGACATTTTCGTTGTCGAGTCTTTTGAAGCGGTTGAAGAGATTCCGAAGAACATCAACTCGAGAGTCACGCTGAGTTGAGACTCCTTCATTTACTTTGGACAGCCTATCCCAGATAAGCTTAGCAGTTTCCAAAGCACTCACTCTCCCATACTGTCCTTTGCTCAGATGGCCACAGATGATATTCTTCGCTTGAGAGTCGAGTTGTTTGAATCTCTTCACATCGGTAGCGGTCAGTGTTTCAGTGACAGCGGGGACACCATTTTCCACAACATACCAGAGATCATTATCAATTGCCTCAAGATGCATTCGCATCTTGTTCTTCCAAAGTAGGGGTAGTCCGTTCCATCAAAGGTAGGACACCCGGCCGAGACCTTGATCATACTGCGGTCGACATAACTAGAACTCCGGTGGTTAAACCAAAATCACACGTAACAAGGGAGTACCTTGCTCGATACAAATTGAAAGTCGTTATATCGACTAGAGGGGGTGAATAGGCGATTTTATGAAATTCTTCACTAAGGAATTTGCGGTGAGGAAATTCCTTAGCGAAGAACTACTAGCAATGAATATGTACTCAGAGGTAAACATAACAGATACACACATAGTCAAGATGATGAAATGAAGACTAAGAACAGAGTACGGAAAGCGTAAACACAGGATAACTAGATGAAGACAAAGCAGATCAAGAAATTGGGCGAGGAATTTGTGAAAGTCTTCATCAAAGTCTTCAAGCACATATATGAACAACATGCAACACAGAATGAGGAAATGGATGAGTTGAGGAAATATAACCGATCGGTTGGTGAAGACAATGATTTGGTAAACCAGTTCCAACTGCTGTCTCGGTTATACGTCTGTTGGAGCGGCCGAGTATTTAAACTCGAGGACACACATCCGGACACCCGATCTCGAGCCGCAACTCAGGACACCCATCCTCACCATATTCTCCTTGAACTAAGACCACGCAGCCTCGTCCAATCACTCGTGGTAAGTCTTCAGGTGACTTCCAAACCTTCACAGACTTGGTCACTTGGCGATCCACAATTCCTCTTGGATGCTCTAGACCTTGACGCCTAACCGTCTGGAAGAAGCACAGTCTTCAAAGGTAACAAGCGTCGGATCCACGCAAGATCAATTTCTTCAGTGATGCTCAATCACTTGGGGTTTTGTGGGTTTGGTTTTGGGATTTTCCTCACTTGATGATTTTCGCTCAAAGTCCTCGGAGGATGGGTTGCTCTCAAATGACAAGTGTCAAGTTCTCTCGGAGCAGCCAACCAACTAGTGGTTGTAGGGGGCGGCTATTTATAGCCTAGGGAGCAGCCCGACATGATAAGACATAAATGCCCTTCAATGATATGACCGTTAGGTGGATAAGATATTTTGGTCCGCCGCCGCCAAAGACAAAGAACGGTCGGAAATTTGACTCTCAAAGTCCTCGGGGCTATCATGTTCTCATGTGTAGGCAATTCAGACTGGCAAATTCCTAACTCTCGGTCGAGCAAAGTCCTCAATGAATGTAAGAACTGCGTCTCACATCGATGAATTTGATCGAATCGTATGAGATTTCCAATGGCTTCACTCAAGGGATTGGTAGGTGTAGGATTTTAAGTTGAGCATCACATGGAAATTTTTCCTTAGTATTTCCTCGACCCCCTTTAACGAAGACGGTGTTTCCTATGACTCAAGAAAGAGAAAATGAAACTTGAAAACAAAAGTCTTCATGCTTCATATTCCTCGAATGAATATCAAGTCTTCATGGTCACACCAATTTCTTCACTTTCAAAGTCTTGTAAAGTCTTCGAATATCAAAGTCTTGATCGAAGAACTTCATTTTAGGGTCGACTTTCTCTCAGAATATCAAACTCCTCATTGACTTATAGACCTGTGTACACTCACAAACGCATCAGTTACTTAACCTATAAGTCTTCAATACACAAAAATCACTAAGGGGCACTAGATGCACTTACACAAACAACTGTTGAGTATGAAATGTGAATTTGCGTAATACTGGAATTATTTAATTGTAAACTAATAAACCTGCTAAATGTGTCATGGAACTTTGCAAACGGTTCTAGCAGTAAAAGCACTTGTGATGGGTAGCCCAATGCCACACAGTTTTCTTCATCAAATCGTGTGTGATGTAGTTGATAAAAGCAAACGGTTAACCAAGGCAGAGTGTGTGTAATAGTTACACCTATCACACACGAGCTTATACATAAACCTGTGTGGGATGTACATATGAACGAAAATGTTTTCCCTGAATTGACTGTGTGGGATGTACATACGAACATAAACGTTTTCCCTGGATTGACTGTGTGGGATGTACATATGAACGGAAACGTTTTCCCTAGATGGACTATGTGGGATGTACATAAGAACGGAACGTACTCCTTGGATTGACTGTGTGTGGTATACATACGAACGAAAATGTTTTTCTGTGATTCACCGTGTGTGATTTTCATACGAACGGAAACGATTGGGTTTCGATGCCTTGTCTGATCGCACACGAGCTCATTTTGCCCCGGCCTGTGTGCTAGGAGGGCCTATCCTGACGGTTTCTGGGTCGTGTGGGAAGGACCCCCCTATCACCCACACTCACTTGGCAACAGTTCCGAATGTCGTTGCGGAAAGGGGTTAAAAACCATTTGTATAGCACCGACGCGTACCGGTGACTTCTAGACTGGAATCGATGAGATTCCTAAATTTGCCATTTTGATGGAATATTATGAACACAAGAGTGATGAAAGTTCCACGGAGAATGCCGAGGAATCTCCTATTAGTAGCAAGAGACAGAGGACTGCAAAGTCTTTTGGTGATGATTTCCTAGTGTACCTCATGGATGATGACACTGCTAGTTCCGTTTTAGAAGCTAATGCATCTCTGGATGCTGAATATTGGAAGGATGCGGTCCATAGCGAGATGGATTCCATCTTGGCTAACGGGGCATGGGAGATCACTGATCATCCTTATGGTTGCCAACCGTTGGGATGTAAGTGGGTGTTCAAGAGGAAGCTTAGGCCCGATGGTACTATTGAGAAGTACAAGGTTAGGCTTGTGGCCAAGGGTTATACCCAAAGAGAAGAAGATTTCTTTGATACTTACTCACCTATGGCTAGACTGACAACCACTCGAGTGTTGCTCGCATATGCTTCCTTGCATGGTCTTCTCGTTCATTAGATGGACGTTAAGACAACTTTCCTTAATGGATAATTAGATGAGGAAATTTACATGCAACGGCCATATGGATTTGTAGTAAATGGTCAGGAAAGAAAGGTGTGCAAGCTAGTGAAATCTCTGTATGGCCTGAAACAAGCGCCTGAGCAATGGCATGAGAAGTTCAATAACACTTTGACATATGTTGGCTTTGTTGTTTATGAAGCTGGCAAATGTGTATACTATAGCTATGGTGGGGGCGAAGAAGTTACACTATGTCTGTATGTCGATGACATACTAATATGTGGAACCCACCTCAAAGTTATTGAGGAGGTCAAGGATTTTCTATCTCATAACTTTGAGATGAAAGACCTAGGCATGGCTGATGTTATCTTGAACATCAAGCTACTAAGGGTGGAATTACACTTTTGCAATCCCACTATGTTGAGAAGATTTTGAGCCGTTTTGGATATTCGGACTACAAACCTTCTGCAACACCATATGATCCTAGCGTGCAGATTCGAAAGTTTGAAGGCACGGCTGTAGATCAATTGAGATATTCTCAAGTGGTTGGTTCACTCATGTACCTAGCTTGTTCTACTTGCCCTGACATCCCATTTTTTCTGTGCAAACTGAGCTGGTTTGTTTCTAATCCGGGAGATGTGTATTGGCATGCTGTTGAGCAAGTGATGCGTTATTTGCAAGGTATTGTGAACTATGGAATTCACTATTCTGGGTAACCGACGGTACTTGAGGGGTATAGTGATTCGAATTAGATATCTAATGCTGATGAGATGAAAGCCACAAGTGGATATGTCTTCACACTAGGTGGTGGTGTTATTTCCTAGAAGTCTTGCAAGCAGTTGTTAACGAGATCGACTATGGAAGAAGAACTCACAGCATTAGACACATCATGCGTCGAAGCAAAATGGCTTCGAGAGCTTTTGATGGATTTTCCAGTGGCTGATAAACCAGTCCCGACTGTCGTTATGAATTGTGACAATCAAACAGCGATTGCCAAGGCTAAGAGTTCAAAGGACAACATGAAATCCACAAAGCACATAAGAAGAAGACTAAAATCTGTCAGAAAATCAATGAATTCCGGAGTGATAGCCTTGGATTATATCCAGACTGCTAAAAATCTGGCACACTCTTATGAAAGGGTTATCACGGATTGTGATAGAAAATGCATCGAGGGAGATGGGCATGAGACCCACGGAAGTTGCCATGAGGGGGAACCCAACCTATGTGATCGGAGATCCCGTGAATTAGGATCTAGAAAAACAATCCAGCAGTCAACTAAGGAGAGTATCCTTAATTAATCCACTCTGTTGGAGATGCAATAATACTCCTATATTCTGTAAGGTAGGTTGACTTTTGTCTTAATGTGTTCCAAAGCTTGTGTAAGCAAGATGCTAACCTACATAGCATTCTTTCGAGGAAGACACCTATGTGAGCCCAATTGTTGGTCATAGTCTATGAGATTTGGTAATCTCTAGGAAGCTCGTGAGAAGGTAAGGACTATGACTAATAAGCTAAACCCGTGGGGTTTAGCCTTGGGCAATCATGTATCAGCTAACAATAGGCGAAACTTCTGCACGCCAAACTGGCGATTCAAGGCATAGGCCATTGTTCAATTGTGAAGAATCTAATCATGTTGCTCTAGGTGGAAGTCAACTTAACAGTCTCCACTCAAAATTCTGGTATATCAAACATTGTTTGGAATAGTTGACAAACTAATGTGCCTTGAGATCTGGTGGGGGATTGTTGGATTACAGATGGGCTTAGGCCCATATGAGCCAATAATCCCTGGTTAATCTCTAAGGCCCATTTAGGTGCATGGAAAGTGGTAGGAAGTTTAGTACCATAGTGCTACACTAATAAGAGTGAGACCCCTTTATAAGGGCTGCTCTACCACATGCCATTGGGAGCTTGGGAATAGAAGTTGTACACGAGCGCTCCTCCGCCGCCGCCCTCCCGCCTCCACAATGTGCGCGCCGTAGCTTGCAGGTATGAGCCGAGTCGAACCTTATTTTTGTTGGTCAATAATGGTTAATTAATTGTGAATTATTTAACAATTCACTTACATAAGTGCCACTGTCCGAGACGTTGGACTATGGGCTATTTGCGGACTCGGTCATGGGCCTAAGCGCATGCCTATCTACCTGACAGCCAAGCTAACTGAGTTCACTCACTCTCTCTTGACAACCCTAGCCATCATTTACTGTTCCTCTCTCTGTGTTGCTTCCGGCGATCCCATCCCGATGACCGCATGCACGGTTGGTCGGGAGAGGAGGTGCCTCCGGAACCCTGTCGTTTGAGATCCTGCCCGGGAGAACGACAATAATGATTTTGGGGAGCGTCTCGATGCAATTGCTCCCAATCTATCTCCGTCCGCCTCTGCTTCCACTAATTCCCCTGCATTTATTCCATGGCTGACGACAAAGCCGCCAAGAAGGCTTCAGCCGATGCCGAGGCTGCAGCTATCGCCGCCGTGTTGGCGCGGCCAACCGGAGGGTATGACTCAATCGCCCCCTATTTGCTCGTACATGTGTTGGCCGTATATATGCTATTCATAGATGTTTTGGTTCTATTTATGGTACGTGCTCACATGCTTAGGTAACGGTATGAGATACATACCGTATTTTCCAAGCTTACCATTTACTCTCGGATTAGATTAGTCAAAAATGTGCTAATATTTCCAACACGACGCACCCTGACATCAACGGCAAGAAGGGTAGACAGCCGTGTCAGTGCCCCCACTGCTGCTACCCCCAACCCAGTCACCGACAAGGAGGGCCCAGCCGGCAGCGACCCTATCGCTGCCTCCTAACCCACCAGGACCGGAGGCCCAACCCAATCGACACCGGGCTGTAATGGACTCACTGAGCCCACACACCGGTCACCCTACTTAAGGCGTCTCCTCGAAGGCTAATGCATCCAGAGGATCAGGCACCCGACGGCGGCAAGAACCCTATAGCTACTCCTGTTCATCCCCAATTCTTGTATCCAGACTTGTAATCGAGACTAGTGACGATAATTCGAGCAATAGATTGCCTCCCCACTACAACTACCCTTACATCCGGTGTCAAAGACCAATCCCACTCCCCTCCACCGCGTCGATCTAGCCCAATTTGTTGAGACTAGATCCTTGCGCCAAGCGCGAGCTCGACTCGTCGCCACGGATCCGTCTGTCCAAGCGTTCCTAGAGCGCCTGGAGACCACTCTCAAGGAGCAAACCGCCACGAGCCAGGACTCCAACTCCAAGGTTGACGACCTCGTGGCGTGGCACCCCAATCTCGAGCGGTGCCTCACCGATCTGACCAATACGGTGGCGGCCCTGTAGCACGCACCTCCACCACCGCGCCCAGAGGGTGCGTCGCACTAGGCGCCCGCGATGAGTCACCATCCGCCTGCGGCAACCGGCACCCACACCGGGGCCGCGTCTGGCGCAGCAGCAAATCTACAAGGGCCTGATGGTCATGACATCTACAAGATCTCACCCCTGCGACGTCTTTTTAGACGCCACCGCCGCTCTCGATAAACAGTCAGTCCGACGCCCCCTCATCACCCCCAACCCTCTCTCCGTTGACGCATGCTATTCAGCTTCTCGGCGGTTAGGCCAAGCACACCCATCCATCTAATTCCCCTAGTTCATAGGAGACAACTCAAAAGTGTGGAAAACTCTTTGTGAACAATACTTTGTCATGTTTGCCATCCTACCATCCTTTTGGGTGCCCATGGCCGCGCTGAATTTCTCCGGCCCCGCGTCCATTTGGTTACAATCCATCCAGGAGCGACTGGAAGAATTCAATTGGGAATCGTTTACCACTCTCCTGTGTACGCATTTTGGCCGCGATCGCCACCAAACATTGATCCACCAGTTTTACATCGTGTGCCAAACATCCATGGCCGCGGATTACATTGAGCAATTTGAGTCTGTTATTAATCATCTCAGTTCTTACTCTGACACAATTCACCCATTCTATTTTCTCACTCGTTTTGTGGAGGGGCTATGGAAGGATATCCATGCGGTGGTCTTGGTGCAGCAACCAACAGAACTAGACACGGCATGCGCACTCATGCTCTTACAAGAGGAGGAGGTGGAGGACGGTGCGTTCGGCTCTCTATCGTGGCTGCCCGAAGTGACTCCAAGGACGAGCACGGTGCTCCCGCTACCCCCACCTCCACTGCACCCAGTTCCATCGACCGGTGCCTCTGATCGTTGCGACACCAAGGTGGCGCGTGCAGACACGTCAAAGGTGAAGGCGCTACGCGATCACCGCCAAGCTCGCGGCCTCTGCTTCAAATGCGGAGAGCGTTGGGGATAGGACCACATCTGCCCCACCACGGTTCAACTCCATGTAGTGGAGGAAATGCTCGAGCTCTTCGGCGTGGACGTCGGGCAAGATGAGAGCGTGACCACTACCTTGACATGCAACACCGCCATGGCCATCGCTCGCTCGGCATTGGATGGAAGCGTCACACCCAAGGCCTTCCAGCTCCTCGCCACAATGCAAGGGTGCGACATGCTGTTGCTCGTCGACAGCGGTAGCTCCACATCCTTCATCGACCAGAAGCTCGTGCAACAGTTGACAGGGGCTGTTCCACTCAAGCAACAGTGCCACATCCACGTCGCGGATGGGGATGAACTCACCTGCACGGCCGCTCTTCCATCATGCCAGTGGTCCTCCCAGGGCCACGATTTCATCACCAACATGAAAATTCCTTCGTTGGGCACATATGACGCCATCCTCGGCATGGATTGGCCCAAACAACACAGCACCATGATAGTTGACTGGCAAGCCAAGTACATCCAGTTCCCTACGGTGATGGGACGGGCCCATTTGTTCGTTCATGAAGCGAATTCCACCACAAGCCATGTGACCAACAGAGTCCAGCTCCAAAACTTGAACCGTCAGGGGTCCCTTCTGCACGTCATCTTACTTTGCCCGATCAAGGAAGGGCCATCCAGTACTCCAACAGAGCCGCCGGAACTGCATCAACTTTTGCCGAGTTCGACGATGTGTTTAGAGAACCCACCGGCCTTCCAGCATGCCGCGCTTGCGACCACACCTTACCACTGGTCCCAGGCTACCAACCAGCCAATATCATAGCATATTGCCACAAGCCAGAGCACAAGGCAGAGATCGAGCGTCAAGTGGCCGAACTGCTTTAGCCGGGGGTCATCCCTCGCAGTCACAACAGTTTCTCGTTGTCTGCCATACTAGTCAAGAAGAAGGATGGGACATGGAGATTATGCATCAACTACCTCCATCTCAACACAACGACTCGTGTCAGCAAGTTCCCTATACAATTGATTGAGGAATTGATCGATGAGCTACACGAGGCAAAATGGTTTTCCAAGCTTGATCTAAGGGCAGGTTACCATCAGATTCGCCTGGCCAAAGGGGAAGAGTTTAAGACGGCCTTTCAAACACACTTGGGTCACTACGAATTTAAGTTGTTGTCGTTTGGGTTGGCGGGTGGCCCAGTCACATTCATCAGTGACACCCTGCACCCTGTCCTCCAGCACTGTGTTCTCCTGTTTTTTGAAGATATCCTGGTGTTCAGTCGCACCTGGGAAGAGCATGTGTCCCATCTCAAACAAGTCCTTGAACTCCTGCGCAAAGATCAATGGAAAGTCAAGAGGTCGAAGTGTGAGTTTGGTCAGCAACAGCTCTCTTACCTGGTGCATGTTATCAGTGGTGAGGGCATGGCCACAGAACCCAGCAAAATCCATGCGGTGCAAGAATGGGAAACCCCCCAAGACGCCAAGGCAATTCCTCGGCCTCGCGGGCTATTACCGTCGTTTCGTCCACAGATTCAGGATTATTGCCCGACCCCAGTTTAATCAGCTCAACAAAGGGGTCCCATTTGTCTGGACCGATAACATAGCCCAGGCGTTTGCCTTGCTCAAGCAACAACTGATCCCAGCGCCCGTGCTTGCGTTACCGGACTTCACCAAGACCTTCACGGTTGAGACGGACGCGTGCGACAAAGGGATCAGAGCTGTCTTGCAACAAGAAGGCCACCCCATAGCTTTCATGAGCAAAAGTTTAAGCCCACGATACCAAGGCCTTTCCACTTATGAGAAAGAGTACCTTGCCATAATCGTCGCCGTGGACCAATGGCGACCCTATCTTCAACATAGTGAGTTCATCATCTACACAGATCAAAAAAGTCGGATACACCTGGAGGAGCAGCACCTCTCCACTCCGTGGCAGCACCTAGCTTTCACCAAACTCCTCAGACTGCCATACACCATCAAGTACAAGAAGGGCACTGAAAACACCGCGACAGACGCTCTTTCACGCGCTGGCTCTCCCGAATTGCTCTCTATTGTCACTTCTTATGAACCATCATGGCTTGAAGATGTCACGGCTAGTTACAACTGCAATCCACAAGCGCAAAAGTTGTTGGAACAGTTGGTTGTGAAGGAGGATTCCAAGGGTCGCTTCACTATGCAGAATGGAGTTCTCCGGTTCCATGGGCGCATTTGGCTGGGATGCTCGACCGCGCTGCAGCAAAAGATTATGGCGACGTTTCATGACAGCCCCCTTGGCGGACATTCCGGATTCCCAGTAACATTCCGGCGTATCTGCTGCCTCTGAGCTTGGCCAACAATGAAGACGCACGTGCTGCAATATGTTTGTTGTTGCACAATCTGCCAACAAGTGAAGCCGGACAAAGCAGCGTCACCAGGATTGCTACAACCCCTGCCGATTCCACAGCAACCCTCGAAAATGATCACCATGGAGTTTGTCGAAGGGCTTCTGCAATCCGGTAAATTCAACTGCCTTTGGGTCATTGTTGACAAACGCACCAAGTTCGCCCACTTCCTTCCCCTGGCGCATCCTTATACTGCGGCCAAGGTAGCTCTCATGTACATGAACAACGTCTACAGGATCCATGGATTCCCAGCCTCTATTGTGTTGGACCGTGACCTTGTATTCACCAGTCACTTTTGGAGGGAGCTTTTCAAGTACGTCGGCACGGAACTGAGGATGAGCACAACCACCATAAACTGACAAGCAGACGGAAAGGGTCAATCAGTGTGTCGAAACCTACCTTCGATGCTTCGTGCACGCATGCCCAACAAGGTGGAGCTAGTGCATCCCACTAGCCTAGTTCTGGTACAACTCTTCTTATCACTCTAGCATCAGGATGTCCCCTTACAAAACAATGTTCGGGCATGAACCACACCACTGGGGGATCAGCTCCAGCAGTGAGTGCACCGTACCAGCATTGCACTCTTGGCCGGACGAGCGTGTCGTGATACAAGATCTGTTGCAGCAGCACTTGAATAGAGCGCAACAACACATGAAGGCCCAGGCAGATAAACGGTGATCTCCTCGCATCTTCTCAATGGGCGACTCAGTCTACCTCAAGGTCCAACCCTACATACAATCTTCAGTAGCCCATCGTGCCCATCACAATCCGGCGTTCAAGTGCTACAGGCCGTACCAGATCATCGCCAAGATCAACGACTTGGCCTACAAATTGGAACTTCCACCTCATGCCCAAGTGCATCCAGTCTTGCACGTGTCCCAGCTACGCAGCTGTCTTCGCCCGGGTATGCCATCTCACACCGAACTCCTGCGTCGTACTGATGTTCCTGTGGTACCCGTCGTCGTCCTCCAGCGACACCGGCGCAAGAAAAATGGCGCCATGATCGAGCAAGTGCGTGTCCGCTAGTCCGACGCGTCGGCCCTTGAAGACACCTGGGAAGATCAGGTGGCGCTGGAAGCCCGTTTCCCAGCACCAGAGGCTTGGGGTCAAGCCTCGTCACAAGGAGGAGGGGATGTCAGCCCCCCCACTGCTGCTACCCCCAACCTAGTCACCGACAAGGAGGGCCCAACTGGCAGCGACCACAACGCTGCCTCCCGACCCTCCAGGACCCAGAGGCCCAACCCAATCCACACCGGGCCGCAATGGACTTGCTGAGCCCACACACCGGCCACTCTACTTAAGGCGTCTCCTCGAAGCCTGATGCATCCAGAGGATCAGGCACCCGGCGGCGGCAAGAACCTAGAGCTACTTCCGTTCATCCACAATTCTTGTATCCAGACTTGTAATCGAGACTAGTGATTCGAGCAATAGATCACCTCCCCACTACAACTACCTTTAGAGGCATCTCCACTAGGGCCCCTAGGACGCCCCCCGCGGTCACTTTTTGGGCGCCGACAGTAAAATATCCTCCCACTCGCGCCCCAAAGCCCCACTTTTCGCCGGATTTAGAGAAAATTGATGCTGGCAGTCCCACCCCAAACCCAGCCCCCTGGGGAGAAGCTAGGTGTGCCGGCGATGCCTTTTTCTTGCGGTTGGCCCACCGTCGGCCTCCCACAACCCCTCTCCTCTCTTTTCCTCTTTCCTCTCCCATGCCCCTCTCTCTCGAGCGTGGAGCGCGTCGAGCGAGGCGGAGCGGCGCTGGAGAGTGGCGTCCAGCTCGGGCGCGCGTGGTCGGCGTCCGGCGTGCTCGAGGTGAAGGCCAGCCCCGAATCCCTCTCCAGTGCCTCGTAGCCGTCGGGGGAGGCAGCCGCAAGCAGCAAGCAGGCGAGCTCGGGCGAGGACGAGCGGGGCAGCGTCGGCGAGGCAACGCGCAGGGGACGGTAGCGGAGGTGCAGGCGACCCGACGATGAAGGACCGGGGCGCAGCCGGCCGGCCCGGGATCCGGCATCCTCCTCCCGGTGACGCGCTGCGCAAGGCCAGAAAGGTCCTCGAGGTGTCGAGTTGAGTTGCAGGTGGAGCAGCGAGCCGTGCGGCTCGCACTCGTCGGTGAGGTCGGCGCGCACGTAGCCCACCTCGTCCCTGCGGCGAAGCACATGCGAGGCCAAGGCTCGTCGGAGCCCATGCTCCAGGGCGGCAGTCGGGGCGGTGACGACACGACCAAAGAGGCGGCCGAAGCGCAGACCCGTGCGGGTGCTCGACACTGCGGCCATCACCGGCTGTGGCGGGGCGGTGGTGCCGGCGTTCGCCATCCCTGCTCCAAGGCAGACGACACCGGAGGGGGTGGAGGCAGAGCCCAGGAAGTTGGCGTAGGCTCGACGGCCGCCACGAACACGGCCGGGCGGAGCGCGGGGAGCGCGTGCGTAGCGGTGAGCATCTACCTCGTCTTGAGCGCTCGCGCCATGGCGAAGCTCGTCGGGCGGCGTCACGGCGGGGCGGCGCGGCGTGAGCGCTTCGCCCGTCTCCTCAAGCTTCTCCACCACCGCCCGTGTGCTCGGCCGCGAGGGCCGCCACGACGTCGTGTGATACCTGCTCGACGAAATGCCGCTGCCTACTTGAGCCTCAACACTGCTTCTGTGGGGCGCAACGAGTGGAAAAATTTGCGTCCCAAGGCAGGCCCCAAGCAGCGAAAAAAATGCCTCCTGAGGATGCCAACGAGTGGAGATGCTCTTACAAGCCGAGCTGGGGCCTCACGCATGCACGCAAGTCGTGCCCGCGTCATGCCGTGTCGCCGCTGCCGCACCAGCGTGCCCGTCCATTTCACACCCGCCCGCCCACTGATGACACACCGGCGGTCGACGAGATTAGCACCGCCATAGATCCACTCCGAATCATCCATACAAACAAATCATGGCGGCCACACGCACGCGCGGCAAGGGGCATGGCGTGGAACCGAAGGGACCTCCCTCGCGCCTGTGTCGCCACTCTGTTGCCCGGCCGATCGACAGATCACGTATGTCTAGACTAAGGCTAGGCTAGCAAGTCGGCTTATTTTTAGTCGACGGAAGCCACCGCACTAGGCGCGTTCACCAGCTAATGCTAGTGACTGACCTTTGTGCGTTCTACACTTCTACTGCCACCAGCAGGATAGCTTAGGTTATAGGTTGTGCAGCAATAAAGTGGCGAGCGGCCGGTACAGAGGTGGCCACGTATGATAAGAGTAGTGGCATCTGTATGGCTGCTGGTTTCATCGCAAAAAGAGAAGTGTGGTTGCCGGTGGGCTTATGTTAGCAGCTCGGCCCGCGAAGCGGCTGTCGCGGTCGAACCCGTCGCCTACTTGATGGATGGATGGGCGTCTTGACGGGGGGAACATCAAAGCAGGCGAGCTCCAAGGAGTAAAGTTGGGGGATTGAGGTCCCATCACATCCAGTAGTTGGTGTATTCGGTTACGACCTGCATAATTGTAGATGCTCTCTCCACATCTGGAGGACACATATACAAATACAGTTCATCTAACTACGGAGAAAATGTCGTAGTTGGCAACTGGGTAGACATCAGCGAAATTCTTGCTTATCGTAAGAGCCCACTACAATATAGTTTAGTTGTAGTAGTATAATCGACAGAATCAGAATCCTCGTTTGTAATTTTGTATACACGCGAGCATGAACTGTTTGACTGTTCTGCAGAAGTATATTGTACTCTACGTGATTAAGTGAACATCATTGAAATTGTGGATCTTATTCCAACCATAAAAATAGAACAGTCTCTGTACTGACGTCTTAACGTACAGATTGCTTTGGCGACATCAATATGGAGGACCAGTAAGACAATGGGGCGTTCTCAAAAAAAAAGTAAGACAATGGGGCATGAATTGATTTGTACGTATGCGTATCAAAACTATTAGTACAACGTCACTGTATTAAAATCAACTAATAACGCCGCCACCCAGAGCTCTGCCCAAAAGGACACGCCCGAACAAAACAAAGAGGTTACACCACATGAATTCACCTAAACTCCTAACAAACATACAAAATCCTTTCAATATAGAAGCATCAACATGAACATGTAGAAGAGGAACATACTCTGAGATTGAGAAAACCAAGAAGATCGGAACGAACAAAATGAACGCAGTTCTGACTGAAGCATACAAGCAAACAGAGAACCTACAAAATAGTTAGTCCTTCTCCGATCTCTATTGTTGAGACGGTGTAGTTTTTACATTTACCTTAGCCAAGCAGATCCTAATTTAATATATAAGCACACCAATTATATTTCTAATAACACTACCAAGGTTATGCAAATACTATTATGCACACAAAAGCAGATAATATTGACGGGGTATAGAGAGAGAAGCCAAGAAACGCATTAGAACGGGGGATAACTTCGCCGTAACCCACTGACGTTGGCGAACAACCCGACAAGCTCTTGCTTGTACGGGAGGTATGATCTCCTCCGGCCAGCGCCGCCGCTTCCTCCTCCTCCTCCTTTGCTGTAATAGCTCCATCCGTGGGCATCGGCGCCGCCGCCGCCGTCGCTTTTGCTGCTTCCTTCCTCCACGTCCCCCTGCTTGGGAGGCCCTGAGGTGGCGTTCAAGAAGACGAACTTCTCCTTGCCGTCGCTGTGGCTCCGCCCCACGAGGCGCTCGCTGATGCGCCGCCACCGGAGGACCGACCCCGTCGAGCCGCTCTTCCGGCACCGCCGGGGGGACGCCGGAGTGGACTGCCCGGGGGCCCAGAGGCAGTAGCTCTCCGGCGCCACGCCCTCCAGCTCGCCGTCCCCGAAGCTCTCTTCGTCCCTCTGCCTCGCGCGGAAGTCGCGCTCCTCCAGCAGGAGCTGCCCCAGTGGGACTCGCACGGTGGCCGTCTCCTGCTCGTCGACCAAGGCCGCCGGCGGCGGGGACGGGGGGCGGCCGAAGATGGGGTACACGGGCACGATGTGCGCGTCTGTCGCGAACGGCAGGACGGGGAAGGTGAAGCCGCCTCCGTCCTCGTCGCCGTCGACGATGGGGTGTGGAGATTCAGGAAGGTTCTCAGCGGGGCCGGGGCCGTGGTCTCTGTCCTCCATGGCTCTCTCCTCGCCTTTTGCGGGTTGAAGGATAGATATTTGATCGGTTGCCTTTATGTGTGGCTTCCTTCCTTTTGCTTGGCTGGGTCGGGTTCGTTTTTTCGGCCTGAGCCGGTGGCGGCGGCAAGTGAACACAGAGCGGTCTGAAGGATAACTCCTTCAAGCTGACAGCTGGGCCTTATTGCGTTCTGGGTACCACAGGTCAGTACCCAGGAGCTGAAGTGATGGTTGAGGCGTAGCTTGGATCCGGCGCGTTTGGTTTTGCGGCGTGAGAAACGTGTAAGTGCGCGGTAAAGTGTGCGTGAGTTGCTGCTCAGGCTAGAAGTCCCCAAAAACACGGACGCGGAGTTTCGGTGCTCGGGCGCAGCTGTACCCGAAATCCCGCTCGTTGGTTGTCGTATGGGGATTCCCATAATGTCGTCTGACAAGTCCGCAGCGATGCGTTAGTAATTCGGTATACAGCGTGGCAGCGTATGGTACAGTGCCTGGGCGCGGGCCCGAATCGTAGGTGTGGGCGAACGTCCCGTGTGCTTATAATTCTGGTCCGTTGACCAGATAGTTTACCTGTAGGCTGAGCCGTGGAGCATGGGTTTGGCTCAAGATCGCCGACGGCGTGTGTGACAGACGATCGTGGGGCCGCAGTTATGGAGAGGCAGCTGCCGACAACTGTACACCACAAACCCTTCCTTTCGGCGGTTCTCGAAACAAGCCACCACCGCGGGGCAGCTATAATCCATCCCCATTGCCATCGAAGGATGTTGCGGTAAGCGACGATGCAGGACGCTGGCCTGGACTTCCTGCTGGACGCGGTCGACAGGTAATAGAACTGTGCCCAAATTCGAGATCTATCGTTTTTTTTTGGCGGCGAGGAGGATACTGGTCGACGCCTGAATATTTGGTGCTCCTCAGCGTCTTGGACATGTATTTGCAGATTTCCCCTCTGTAAAGACTTCACGGGTTGCTTGGAGCACCCAGATCCGGTTCCTCTGGCGCGGATTGATGCGCCGAGCGTTCAGCAGTCTGAATCGAACGCTGGTTCCGGGTGCGGGCAGCCAGGAGCGGCAAGCAGGCCATGGGCGCCGTCGCCGCGAGACATCTCCGGCGAGGTCCGCATAGTCAACAGACCAGTCCTGCAAGGGTGAAACCGGAGGCGCCGGGGTGGACAAAAGGTTCTGTAACCATTGCATTCCGTCTGCTCTGAATTCTTTTCCTGGAGTGCAACTCCATTTGTCCTGGTACGGAGTGTTAGTTCGCTGCCATGATATTTGTAACGAACTCTGACAGACCGACAGTAGTTGTTTTTTGATGAACGGTTGGCAGATACCAGGCATGTTGAATGTTGTCTCCGGCAGGGGATTAGTCACTCGATTTTTTTGCATGTCAACAAGGGTGCATGTATAGGTACAGACAAGGAAATGTTATTCAGAGTTCGTACATTCAAAAATCTAGAAACCCATAATAAGTGGAACTCTAGTTGACAAAATAAGCAGGAGGCATGATTTTCAGTTTCACGGCCGACCATCAATAGTACATAGGAAAGATGTATTTCCTGTTCAACCTGTGTTTGCTTTGATTCAGGTGTCAATTTTTTTGAATAAGTTGAAAATTTGTTTCCATGGTTAGTGTGAGCATCCCCGTCATCAGAAAACATATTTTGCATCTGATATCCTGAACTGCTTTTGGCGCATTTCCGATTGTTGAGACTTATAATTATGTGTTGTTCGCATACCAGCCCCGCCTTCCAGGCGCTGTCTCCTGTTGTGCAGAACTAACCAAGCTTGCATTTTGATGTAAAATAAGGTTGCGTCTTGACAGTGCGCCACCAGACAGAACCCGGGTGCATCAAGGATGAGCGCTCTAGAGACGTTGTTTCACAAATTTGCTGAGGAACCAACGAAAAGTGTGGTTCGTCCTGAATTAGGATTAAATTTTGATTCACTTGGTGAGGCGTATAACTTCTACAATTTGTACTCAAGGGAGATCAGTTTCGGGATAAGATATGGGAAAAGCATGTTGAACGCATAGATGACGAAATCAATGCAGGAGATTGTTTGCGGCTCGTCGGTAAGATGTTCAAGCAGCTTTGTTGCAGTATATGGAAGTGTTGGGAGTAGTCTAGGAAACATTCTTGCAGATTGGTTGGGTTTCGAGGACCGTGAGGGAAACATTCTTGCTTGCAGGGGGGGGCTGCCTGAGAATGGTGAAGTTACGATACTAGCAAATGGCGGTGCTGAGTGCTGATTGCGAAATGGGCCCAACTCAGTCGGTCAGTGTGAATGCCCTAGTAGGATTAGCTCCAACCAGATAAGCAAAGAGGGGCTGGCAGGCCAACGAATAGCTGAGATAAAGCACCATATGAGGGTTTGAGCAGGCGGACACGGTTCTGCAGTATCTGTAGTGGCGAAGGACAAAAGAGGACAACCTGCCCCGACCAGGGAGATGGCGCGAAGAAACAGCACAGACCAGGGAAGTGCAAAAAATGTGGCATGAAAGGACATCGTCGGAACACGTGCACGCGACCGCTTGGTGGGGTGCAGAATCAAAATTGTTAAACTAATTAGTTTTAAATTCTGTACTTGTAGTATGAGGATTTTCTGGATTTTCCGGTGTATTTCAGTGAGAGATGTGCTCCAACGCTTGTTCCTCCAGTTCTAGACATGCAACTAACTTGTGTAAATGGCCGTATGCATCATGCTGATGCAGAGGCCGGGGATCACCCCTTTTCGAAAAAAAAAACTAACTTGTGTAAAGGAGAAGAACTTGGTTCGGCGTTGTTGAATATCTGTGGTGGATGCATATTTACGTTGCTGTGTGTTCTCATCAGGATTGCAATGTTATTTCTTTTCTGCTGACCATGTGTATCTGGGACTGATGCGTTGTGCTTATTTATGCTCCAAGGGATTCAAAATTTGAATCATCTATCTAACTAAATGCAGAATCATGAGGGGTTCAGGGGTGTCCTCCAGCGCCCGCCTCGCCCCCACGAAGACATTGTTGGAACTAATCTTGTTATTGGTATTAAGTTCATAGGATTAGATCATCTTTGTTTCATGAGTAATGCATGTCATCAAAGCTGCGGCCGTATGTGCACGTAGAGTTGTGTTCTCGTGCACAAGGCAAAGCTAATTAGATTTGTATTAGTTAGCTGCATGCATTATGTTCAGCGGAGTCCGAGCGGCCAAGTCGTGTAGCAGATAGATATGGAGAAAGAAGTGGGCGTAGTAGTTGTGGCATGCGCAAAGTGAGCTCCTAGTTTGTTATCTGCGTAGACTTGCAAGTGACTCAAACATGTAGTGTGTAGCTAGCTAAGTGGAGTAGTAATCGGATCTAAGCCGATGATGTGGCTGGACCGTTGTGTGTGCATGCATGCATGCAAGTAGTGGGTGCTTGTGTGCATGGTAGTTAGTAATGGGTTAGTGGCTGCGTTTTAGCCGTGAGTGTCCGGCTATTTAAGCCATGTAATCGCATATGGTGAAAGTGAGAAGAAATACAAGAAAAAAGCACAAGATGTGTGCGTGCCAAGTCTGCGTGTGTGTTCTTCTACCTCTACTGTGCGTGTGTGTTCCTTCTTCCCTGGGCAAGGCCAACAGACATGGCGAGCAGCTCATTCGTTAGCAGGCAGCAGGCAAGGTTTGAAAAACCAGCACGGTGACCTGTGTTGAAGGGTCGACGGGGAGGTCTGCCGGCGGTGGCGAGGGAGCATGTAAGGAAGCACATGTACGAGGTGTGGTTAAGTTTTTGTTTTGCTTGGTAACCTCTGCATGATTCTTCGGCGTCTGTATCTTCTGCAGCTGCCTGAAGAAATTAGGACGGTGGCGTCAACTGCATGGCGCTGCACCGACCTGGGTGATGGAGCTGCGGACGATGTCGGCGAGGTGAGCAGGGGAACAACCTGTTTGTTTCTGCGTAGCTTGGAGTGTAGGTAAGCACGTGGTGACGTGGGCCAGTTAGGACCAAGACGACTGCTAACAAGTTTGAGACGGCTCAGCCAGGCACGGAAAGAGAACTGAGCCGTGCGGAACCAGGTGTTCCGCTCGATCGGGCCGGCTGCCGTCGCAATTAATGGAGCCACGTGCACCCCACATTTACGTAGAAATACAGCCAAAATACCCTGCAGTATTACATCGGGTGGCCCAAATCCACATGAGATCGGACGATGATGAGTGCGGGAGCAGCTGAGCCTGAGCTCCGAAACGAATATCCGCAAAAACACGAACTAAATGAGGACAAAAAGGAGCTAAATGGGGCCAAAGGAGAGCTAAGTTTCCAAAAAAGTGAGCGCTCAGGCTAGGGTTTAGGGCCCCTCTGACGGCGGCTACGTTGAGAGTTTTGTCTACTCGGGTCGATCTCCCCTCCGAGTATCTCCTCTCCGCCGGCTCGAGCGGTTCGTGTTGATTCAGGGGAAGCTTCACGCTTCTACCTAGCCTTGGCCGACGAGGTTTTGGAGGTTTGACGGGGGATTTCCAATTTAGTCCAGGCAATGGAGGGTGGAGGAAGTGGCGGCAGGAAGCATGAGTCGGAAAACGTGGAAGATCTGATCAAGCGTCTTGATCTGCATGAGGATGACAGAGAGGACTTCGTTTGTGAGGATTATCCGGTCGTGCCAAAAGTTGAAGCAAAGTGGTTGGCCATGGACTAGGGTTCACACTAGTAAGGGTTTTAGTCCGGCCATGTATGCTGACATGAGGTATGCATGGAATCCAGCGAAAGAAGCACACTGGCGACTTATCAAAGATAATTTGTTTACCATTCAGTTTGGGTATTTGGGTGACTGGAACACCGCGATGTTGAAAGGCCCCTTTTTGGAAATCAAGGGGTTATCCTAGTTGAATATGATGGGTTCACGAACCCTAAGTCCGTGGTACTGGACAAGGTGGCGGTCTAGGCAAGGATTTTGAAACTACCTGACAACTATCTAAATGAGGCCATGATCAAGAGAATGTGTAGGAAGATGGGCAAGATCCTGGAAACTTGGATACAATTACCAGCTGGTTATGTTGGAGCTGTCGTAAGGGTGAAAGTAAGTCTTGATGTGAAAAAAGAGGAGGAAAGTTTTGTATCCATACCAAAAGGATGGAAAGAAGGATTGGTACCAAGTAATTTATGAGAAATTACCGGTTTTCTATAATCATTGTGGGATCTGTGGGCATTGGTTTGAGGAGTGTGGTACGGAAGAACATGATGCTACGAAGTTTGAGTAGGGGGGTGGGTTATTCTAGCTGACAATTGGAAGAACCAGTGGAGGACAAGGTTCTGGAAGAGGTGGAGGCCGAGGCCGTTCAGGGCAGAGCATGATGGTTTGCATACTAGAGGCAATAATAGCAGCTATGATCTCCAAAGTAGCCATAATCAAGAATAATTAGGATTTCTAAAAAATAAAATAAATAAAGGGTCCACTCATGGGAAAATCCAACCTTTCCCTGCATTTGACACTAACCTATTTTAATATCTAATTGGAGTGGGGTTTCCACAAGAGCAACATACTTCCCTAGAGAACCAGTAAAAACTTCTGCCACAATGAATGGTTGCGATAAGAAAAGGAATCAGTCGAAAGAATTTGTGCCTGGGGTCAGTTACGAAGCCTCTTTTGATCAAGCAATCATTCTGAGAGAAAAAATTGATTTAGCACTGGATTTAAAAACCTCTATTTACGATAATTGCCTTAGGAGCAGGTGCCATTTAGGATTAGGATTTGGAAGTACCGTTATTCCGTAGAGGATTTCGGGGAGGGGTTTCTTTTTACTAAAAATTGCGCTTGCTATAAAATAAAGTTTTAATTTTGGTTTTCCCGCAACTAAAGAGAAAGAGAATGGAAGAATTTTTCTTATTAGGCAATAACAACAGCTATGATCGTTAAAGAGCTGGCGTTGGAATGCTGCATTCGGGATGTAGCTGGATCCGAGTACCTCACATAACCCTCCAGCACTGCATACTATTAATCCGGAACATATAAAGAGATGTTACCATAGTTGAGAAGGAACCTGCAGCAAGGAAGCGACTGGCCATGGACTCGGTGTATGGGGCGTAGACGATGAGAATCCTGATCGAGCAATATTTGTTGTTCCTTCATCAAAGGTGACAAATATTGTGGACTTATTTGATGGGAATGAGAAGGATCCGAGTGCTACTCCACGGAAAAATGCACACAAGAAGAAGTTGAAGGGGGTAGATGGGGAGGCAATTGACAGTTGTGAGCATGATGAATCTCTAGCGGGACCGGTGAGACTCCTCGAGGGTGACCATTGAGAGCAATTAATATATTAAGTCTAAACTCTCGGGGCTGCGGACAGTCCGAGATAGTTCAAGAAAAATTCGCAACTTGGTACAGTTGCATCGTCTATGTTTGGTCTTCATCTTGAAGACCTAACTCTCTGCTATGAGAGTTAAGGTTTACTTTGGGGTTCAGGCATGCTTTTGGTGTTAAGAGCGAGGGGGAGTGTTGGACTAGTGTTGTTTTGGAATAATGACTTGATCGATAGCTTAAAATCACACAACCGAACACACGTTGATGCTTTGGTCCAGAACGAGAGTACTAGGAGTAGGGAATGGCTGTTCATGGTTTTCTATGGTGAACCGGTGAGATCAAAGAGGAAGAGAAGTTGGGAGCTGCTCACATATCTTCAAGGAGAATATAATAACCCATGGCTTTGTGTGGGGGATTTTAATGAGGTATTAAATGAAAATGAACAATTTGGTGGTGTTTATAGGGAGGAGTGGACGATGGATGGCTTTAACCTCTCTATTTTTGCTGATCTAGGTTGCTCAGCGCTCCCCTATACTCGGGATAACCGGCAACAAGGTAATCATAATATCTAAGTTAGATTGGACCGGGGCCTAAGGGATGATCGGCTCATGGAGTTTTTTAACAGTTCAACGATCAATCATGTACATGCTACCGAGTCAGAACATTATGCATTGGTCGTTGGTATATCCAAGTTGGAGTCGGCAACTGGTGCAAGTAGTAACAGACTTTTCAAAATCAAAAATGCATGGACTAGACATGCGAACTATGTACAAATTGTTGAGAATGTGTGGGTGTGGGTGCCTACAAATGGAAATCTTCAGCGGGTTACAAAGGCACGGGTACATGTCAATGATGGGCTGCAAAAATAGAGTAGAGAGGATTTCAGCTCGATACATAAACCGTTAAAAATGCAGTCAAGGCTAGAAAAACTGAGAGCAAACTGATTATGGAAATGCCTGTTAGTGAAAGAGAAAAGGCTTGTAAAAAAGATTTTAGAGCTTCTTGCAAGGGAAGAAATGATGGTAAAACAACACTCTAGAGTAACGTGCTTGAGGAGGTGATACCTCCTTTTATTGATCCGGTATTGGAACAGAAAAGAGTATCAAACACCTATTTCCCTAGAGGTGACCCTGGGTTATCGAACCTACGAGAGGACGATTCCCTTGAAGCGATGGTCTCTAGCAAGCTTTTATCAAAGTGTCATATCTAGCTTTTGATCGGACCAACAAGTAAATAGTGATTCAAACACTTATAATGAAAATAGATACGGGCATGAGGTCTTATGCTTACAAACTTGTATTTGTGCTGGGATCAAATGGGATATTAATTTGCGCATTGGAAGTCACCTGTCGAGATGTGCTTGTTACGATCGAAGTGGGGGATGTGTCGAAATAACATCTTGACCGGCACGAGTCCTGCATCAAGAATCAGTTGTCCTACTGCAGACCCTATTCGTCGCGCGGGGTTGCCTCGATAATTAATATAATGAAATTAGACAAGAGCTTTGGGAGTTTAATGACTACACCTCATTTATCCCCAAGGATATGATCCGCGGAAGAGCACTTTGAGTTTGCTCCATCTCAAAAGAGAGTGAACCCTCCTAGCGCTCCACCCTCCTAGCACCGGCGGCCACTCCGGCCCCGGAGGTCACACAACCCCTACCAGCGGCCACTCCGGCCCTGGTAGCCACCCCCTCTCAAGATGGTATCCTTTGCTCTCAACTTTGATCGTGGGAAGAAGTTTCAAGTGGATATGAGGGCCAAGTTTGGTCACACGATGGTTTTCTCTCTGGGATTTCACCAAAAGGAGTTCACCTTGGTGGTATCTTTTAGTTGAGCATCTTACAAGCTTGACGTGCACACGGTTAGTGTTTATCTTCTTGCCATGTTTGGAGGTTATGCCAAGGATTTCGAGCTCGTTTCCTATGAGACAGGTCTTAAAAGTTCTCAGTAGCTTCAAAGTCTGTAGGTTTTGAGATCTATAATGCGGGTAAAATCGTTGAAAAGGATTTTGAGTTGGTTTTTAGCCTTTGGAACTTTGGTGGCCCAAATTGGCGCCGGGAAGAAGCTCTTTACCATGCAGAGCTTGACAAGGAATGGACTCTGGTGGGTAGGGCGGGCAAGGCAATTGTCCCTCACTCGGGTGATCGCCAGAGCTACTCCGCGGTGGTCAGAGACGGTAGATCAGTTTTCGAGCAGTTATCAGGACCTAATCATGAGGGCAGTATTCAGGGCATTAACCACAATTCATTGTAGATTAATTTTGCCCCGGTCAGGCCTCAATTGGTGCACCAAGAAGTGCAACATAACACTACGTGTAATCACGTGGTTGGCCATGCATGGGGGGCCAACGGTCACTTCGCCCGCTTCTGCACTGTTCCAAATTTGCCTGGGCTTTGGCCTTTTATTCAATTTAGTTCTTTCTCGAGGCCACTAGAGGAGGCTTGGGCCAATGGAAAGGTAGAATCCTGGTTTCATTGTATTGGGACGGCGGCACAGATTAGGCAGGTGGCATCATTTAAGGAACTGGTCAAGGATTTTTTTTCCAAACTTCAAGCCGAGACTGTCGCCTGCCTCCTCGCATTCCACTTCACTTGCCTACTCTGTCTCCACCTCTGCTTCTGCCTCCACCTCTGCTCCTGCGTCAGCAAGCTCATCGCCACTGCCATTGTCGACGGAGAGGGCTTTGGTCGCCTCCTTGCCGGAGTCGACAGAGATGGCCAACATACCCATCGATTCTCTTTTGTTTGTCCCGCATGGCTTTCAAATTCAAGCGATTGAGGGAAGAACTGGGGTTTCTCGTGCAATAGTACCCCATCGCCCAAGAAGACATAAAGATTGGGCGATTGCTAACATTCATCCGCACCCAAACGAGGTATTTTTCCCCAATGTTCGTGAGGTTCTGGAAGAGTTTCTTTATGGAGATGCACAAGTTGGATTTAGAGAAATACAACCATGCCCTTTTGGAGAAGCATATGTGTAGTTCAGGCATGTCAGGGATAGAGATAGGCTCATTTAGCAGGGTCCCCGTGCTTTTGGAGATGTTTTCATCTCGTTTTCCAAACACAATGAGGGCAGAAATTGACGCAGAGTTCATTTCAATAGGAATGGTTGGTTGCTATTTGTGGTGTTTCTTTTGACTTCTATAACACTGAGATATTGTTGCTGCTATTTCCATGTGGGGTAAGATCATAAGCTGGGAGAAAGAGGATGCCCTTAGAGGCAAGATCTTGGTCAAAGCAAGAGTGAAAGAGCTTGAGGACATACCAAAGAGCATAATATAGTCTGAAGGGGAGCAGTTTGAAGAAGACTCCTGGACTTGCTCTGTTGAAGTGCTGCTGGAGGAAATGTTGGGTGGTGGGTCTGCTGATGAAGACCCTATTCCACCTGATGGTGTGGACCCACACCCTATTCCTCAACATGCAAATGACTTCCCAGGGTTCCAACCTCTACCTATTCACAATATTCATGCCCCAAATGAGGACAGATGCTTGGGAGGAGCAAGCAGAGCAAGATTAGCACTGGGCTTTTCCACAACCAGAGCCTATTCAGCCCAGCAACAACAAGTTGAAATTCCTGCACTGCCAGAAGAGGGGGCACCAAACAGTAGCGTTACAACAACTGTTTCACTCTCTGATGGTCTATATTCTATTACTCACTCTGCCAGTGAAGAGGTCAATCAGGGAGTTCCAGTTCCCCAATTTGGTCAAGGGCTTCTAAACATTGCCTTGGCATATAATGCTATTGAAGAAGAGGAGGATCAGGTGCCACAAAACAGTGTGGACAATGTTCAACTGCAGCTTGTGGCCTTGGAGCCTGCTTTGGTACCTCAGAATGTTGATTCAGAGATTCAGCTTGACTTACAGCAGGGCCCCATGGAAGATATTGAAGGAAATATGCCCTAGAGGCAATAATAAAGTTATTATTTATTTCCTCATATCATGATAAATGTTTATTATTCATGCTAGAATTGTATTAACTGGAAACATGATACATGTGTGAATACATAGACTATAGTCACTAGTATGCCTCTACTTGACTAGCTCATTAATCAAAGATGGTTATGTTTCCTAACCATAGACATGTGTTGTCATTTGATTAGTGGGATCACATCATTAGAGGAATGATGTAATTGACATGACCCATCCCGTTAGCCTAGCACTTGATCGTTTAGTATACTGCTATTGCTTTCTTCATGACTTATACATGTTCCTGTAACTATGAGAATTATGCAACTCCCGTTTACGGAGGAACACTTTGGTACTACCAAAGCGTCACAGCGAATCGGGTGATTATAAAGGAGTACTACAGGTGTCTCGAAGGTACATGTTGAGTTGGCGTATTTCGAGATTAGGTTTTGTCACTCCGATTGTCGGAGAGGTATCTCTGGGCCCTCTCGGTAATGCACATCACTATAAGCCTTGCAAGCAATGTAGCTAATGAGTTAGTTACGGAATGATGTATTACTTAACGAGTAAAGAGACTTGCCGGTAACGAGATTGAACTAGGTATTAGATACCGACGATCGAATCTCGGGCAAGTAACATACCGATGACAAAGGGAACAATGTATGTTGTTATGCGGTTTGACCGATAAAGATCTTCGTAGAATATGTAGGAACCAATATGGGCATCCAGGTCCCGCTATTGGTTATTAACCGAGAATGGTTCTAGGTCATGTCTACATAGTTCTCGAACCCGTAGGGTCCGCACGCTTAACGTTTCGATGACAGTTTTATTATGAGTTTATAAGTTTTGATGTACGAAGTTTGTTGAGTCCGGATGTGATCACGGACATGACGAGGAGTCTCGAAATGGTCGAGACATAAAGATTGATATATTGGAAGCCTATGTTTGGACATCGGAATAGTTCCGGGTGAAATCGGCATTTTACCGGAGTACCGGGAGGTTACCGGAACCCCCCGGGGGGTTATTGGGCCTACATGGGCCTCGAGGCGAAGAGGGAAGGAGGCGGGGGGGCCGCGCCTCCCTTCCTAGTCCGAATAGGACAAGGGAAGGGGGGCGGCGCCCCCCCTTTCCTTCCCCTCTTCCTCCTGTTTCCCCCCTTCTCCTACTCCTACTTGGAAAGAGGGAGTCCTAGGACTCCCCCCTTGGCGCGCCCTCCTTGGCCGGCGGCCTCCTCCCCCTGGCTCCTTTATATACGGGGGCGGGGGGCACCCCATAGATACACAAGTTGATCTACGGATCGTTCCTTAGCCGTGTGCGGTGCCCCTTCCACCATATTCCACCTCGGTCATATCGTCGCGGAGTTTAGGCGAAGCCTGCGCGTAGATAGAACATCATCATCGTCCTGCCGCCGTCGTCTTGTGAAACTCATCTCCGGAGCTCGGCTGGATCGGAGGCCGGAGATCGTCATCGAGCTGAGCGTGTCTGAACTCGGAGGCTCCGTGACGTTCAGTGCTTGGATCGGTCGGATCGTGAAGACATACGACTACATCAACCGCGTTGTGCTAACGCTTCCGCTTACGGTCTACGAGGGTACGTGGACGAATACTCTCCCCTCTCGTTGCTATATCATCACCATGATCTTGCGTGTGTGTAAGAATTTTTTTGAAATTACTACGTTCCCCAATAGATATGCCCAATGAAGGAAGAGATAAGGAAGTTACTGGCAATTCTGTTCCTGAGATGGTCATAGAGAGACAGAATGAGGCTGTGAAAGACATTCCAAGTGATGGTACAAATGCTACTGTCAGCACTTTGGTTGGAGCAACTGACACTGCTCCACAAGCTCTGCTTCCAGATGAAAAGGGAAAGGAAGATGTCCCAATTCCACATGATGGCACCTCATCAGACATCAACAACAAAGGTAACTAGGGATCATTTTCCTTGCCAGGTTCCCCTACTGTGTTTGATTTACATGAACTGGCTGAAAATCATGCTTTGGAAATTATTGATGGCTCACATTTAATGTCTGAAGAAGGACTAGATCTCTGGATTCAGCATTTTGCACCAGCAACCCAAGGAGCAGCAAGCACTTTAAAAATTGAAATACCAGTAAGTTGGTTCAACTTCATAATCCATTTGCTATTGACACCTGATAAGTTTGGTTGGACAATGCATTTGCTCAAATCTGATATGTGGAAAATGTTGACTGCTAATTGTGAACAAGAGGAAACTATGCTTTTTCATATACCTGATGGATGTACTACTTCCCATGCACCAACCTGTAAAGATTTCTTGCTGGGGCAGGGCAAGGAAAATGAAGGTGTAAGCCCTGCAGCTCACTCCTCTAGTGGGGCAGGCGGTTCTCTTAAGCAAGTCTTTCCAAATAAAGTTCTCCCAGTTGGTGAAGCTATTTCAAGAAAAAGGAGGGAAAAGGAGCCTATGGTTGAAACTAAGGTAAGAAGGAGTGACAGGATTAAGAAAGATAATAAGGCCTATAGAAGAAAATCATGTGATGCTAAATCTTGTTTGCCATGTAATGCTATCCCACCAGTAATTCAGAATTCAAAAGTGAAAAACCTGACTAAATCTTTCTGTAAGGTTGTTGAGGATGAACTTCAAGAAAAGCTGTCCAAGAAGCCTAAAAAGAAGGGGCAGGAGGAGGTGGCCAAGGTGTCCAAGGCCACAGTAGAGGCTTGGAAAGCAAAGATTGTGTGATGATGAGAAGAACACACCAGATGGGCTTGAATAGCAGAGTGTCCTGTTGTTCTCTTTTGGAGTGTCCTTACTATATGTTTGCAATGAATCTTAATATCAGAACATGTTTCACAGTGAATGATTGTCCTGAGAGACATCTTTTATTTGTTGGTTGTAATGGATTGAAGTGTAAACTTTGGTACCCTTTTGTGGGAGTGACCTCTGTTGTAGTTGATGCCATCAGAATTCTCTTCCTTCATTACTTGTTGCTTTGGCTTTGGCTCTCACCTATTGTAGCGCAATGCTTGTCTGATGTGCCTACTTGTATGAGCTATGTTATCTATTTGGAACACAAATGCATCAAATTTTGGGATAGCCACCAGGGGTTGGACCTTGGGGTTCAAGGACATACACCTTTGGTTTTCAATGAATAACAATAGAACCTGGAATATACTAAACTGGAATGTAAGAGGTATAAATTCTTCAGATAAGTGGTTGGCTATCAGGCAAAAAGTGGAAGAAAGTGTTGCTGGGATTGTGTGTCTACAGGAAACAAAGAGAGAGAACTTTGATTTAACATATATTCATAAAGTTAGCCCACAGAGATTTAATAAATTTGAATACTTACCTTCCATTGGGGCATCTGTGGCATCCTCACTGCATGGAATGGAGCACTATTCACTGGAGAGTTGATGTTCCAAAACAAATTTTCTTTATCCATTCAGTTCAAATGTAACACTTCCTCCAGGTCTTGGATTCTCACAAACATCTATGGTCCTTGCAATCATGAAAATATGATTGAGTTCATTGAATGGTTTGGTAATATTCAGATGCCTAATGATGTGGATTGGATTATCATGGGGGACTTTAACTTCATTAGAAAACTTGAGGATAGAAATAAACCTGGGGGTGATGTCAATGAAATGCTTATGTTTAATGAATCTATTAGTGAACTTGGTTTGATTGAACTACCTCTAAAAGGCAGACAGTTTAGTTGGAGTAACATGTAGGATAGCCCACTACTGGAGAAGTTAGATTGGTTTTTCACTTCTGCTGCCTGGATGACCAGCTACCCAGACTCCATTGCTCTTCCCATGGCTAAACCATTTTCTGATCACCTTCCTTGTATGATTAAAATTGGCACAAATGTTCCAAAATCAAAAGTGTTCAGGTTTGAAAATTATTGGCTAAACCACAGATCCTTCAAACAAGTGGTTCAGGCTGCATGGAACATTCTAGTGGGTCACACTAACTGTGCAAAGAAGATAAATGCAAAGTTCAAAAATGTTAGAAGAGCACTCAAGCTGTGGGCAAAAAAACTTATCTTTTCATAAGAAACAAATTGTAGAGCTAAATGATTTTATTTTCCTATGGGACTTAATTGAGGAATACAGGGATCTATCAGTGTTTGAAACAAATTGCAGAAACATGCTAAAGGACTTCTTGTTAACTGTGCTCAATAATCAAAAGATTTATTGGAAACAGAGAGGGAAAATTAAAGGGGTGAAGTTTGGAGATGAGAACACAAAATTCTTTCATACAAAGGCTTCTATTAATCATAGACACAATAAAATTGCCATGCTGGTAAACAAGGATCAAGTTGAAATCACAGACCATGAAGGAAAGGCAGCAATCTTATGGGAGGCTTTTAAGAGTAGATTGGGACAGTACAATGGGCATTCCATGCATTTTGATCTAAATGATTTGTATGAAAACATAGTGGATCCACATATATTTGTTGATTTGGAAAAGCCTTTTACCCAGGAAGAAATAGATGATGTGGTAAAAAATCTGCCAGTAGATAAATCACCAGGCCCAGATGGTTTTAATACGGAGTTTCTCAAAAGTTGTTGGGATATCATCAAAGCAGATGTTACTGAACTTATTATGGCTTTTCATGCTGGGAATGTAAATCTTGAGAGTATCAACACATCTTTCATCACTCTAATTCCCAAAAAGGAAGTGCCACTTTCTCCAAATGAGTTTAGACCAATTTCTCTGCTCAATGGAGTGCTGAAGATCATTACAAAATTGCTGGACAATAGATTGGAAAGAGTTATTCTTCAAATGGTGCATATCAATCAATATGGCTTCCTTAAAGACAGGGTGATTCAGGATTGCTTGGGATGGGCTTATGAATATATTCACCAATGCCATAAGTCAAGGGAGGAAATCTTAGTAATTAAACTGGATTTTGAAAAGGATTTTGATACAATTGAGCATGAAGCAATCTTTGATATTTTTAAAGCTAAAGGCTTTGGTGATAAATGGATTTCATGGATGAAAGCTGTTTTTTCAACAGCATCATCTTCTGTACTTCTGAATGGAGTACATGGGAAAAAAATTACATCAAAAGAGGAGTGAGACAGGGGGACCCATACTCTCCTTTAATTTTTGTGCTTGCCGCTGACCTGTTGCAATATATTCTTAACAAAGCCATGAGGTTAAATCTACTCAATGCACCACTTCAAGTCAACTCTTGTCCTCGCTTCCCAATAGTGCAATATGCAGATGACACTCTGGTGATTATGCAAGCAGATACTAGGCACCTGTTCTGTTTGAAGGCCTTACTCAATACTTTTGTGTCTGCAACAGGGCTCAAAGAGAATTATGGGAAGTCATTCTTGGTTCCTTTAAACATTTCCGAGGACAGGGTAGAATGTTTTGCAACCTATGGATTCTTTGTAACTGGAGTGATGTCGGACGTGGTTAATAGCACAATTCCTGCACTTCTTCCTAGGGTCAAAAACCCACTGAATCTTACGCGGTTTCATCCTATATCTCTATGCAACTTGTTTTACAAAATTGCGTCTAAGGTTCTTGCACTCCGGCTTCGGCCTATCTTGGATGAAATTATTTCTGAGGAGCAGAGTGCCTTTGTTCTAGGTTGGCTTATCTCTAACAATGTACTAACTACAAATGAGTGCATACACTACCTAAAGAGGAAAAAAAGGAAAGAGTGTAGATTGTGCAAGGAAAAGCGTATGACCAGGTGGAGTGGTTGTACTTGAGGCAATTATGCACAAACATGGCTTTGCAGCTATGTGGATTGATAGGATAATAGCTTGTGCTAAAATGATCTCTTCTCTGTGTGGGTTAATGTGTTTTCTCTGATGTGTTCAAACCTTCAAGAGGTATTCATCAAGGGGATCCTATCCCCCCTTATCTATTTTTTAAATTTTCTGTGAAGGTCTAACAAGTTTTCTTCAGAAGGTTGGAACAAGTCATTATCTAGAGGCATCAGGGTGGGGATTCATGCACCATGGATCATGCATTTTCTATTTACGGATGATTATCTAATCTTCACTCAGGCTTCTGAAGATAGTTTATAGGCATACAAAAGAGGGCAAGGCTAGCTAGTTAACAGATAAAAACTAGCTATTTTTCAGCGCAAATTGTGGTGATGATCTTAAGCAGAGGGTGCATGAGGTCTCGAGAATAGCTACTAAAGCTCTTATGGAGAAATACCAAGGGTATAATCTCATCCATCAAGAATTTATGCAATAGGTGGACGCCCCCTCCAGTGTTAAACCGTGTCGGACGATCCCTACCTTTTCAGTGATTTGCTTTCATTTATCCCAAAACATGTGCAAGAATATAACAAGTTTGCTAGCTCAGTTTGGTGGGGCGGGGATGATAAAAAATGGGAAGAAATGGATTGATATTGCATTGCTGAAAGGAGAATGGGGTATGGATTTGAGAGACATCTAGTTGTCTAAGGGCATCTCCAATGCTAACCCGTAAACTGGACATCGCATTCATCCGCGGACAGGAGGGTGGGGGGAGGGGGCAGTCCGCGGACAAGGATGCGGGATGCGACCATCCAATGCTATCCACATACATTTCAAACCGCCTTTTAACTAACGAGATGAATTTCATCAAATAGGACAAAATTCATCGAAGTTCAGATAGAAAATAGTATAATTATCCATACATAGCATCCAAATATGTCTAGTTCAAATTCAATGAGAAATAATTCAAATTCAACAAGATTAACCGTTCAACAATTTTTTCATGAACGGATCATGTCGGCCCACACATACTACCCCTTGAGCTTCATCCAACAATGTATGTGCGTAAATGGCCTGCCCTCTACCCTATGGTACATCATGACAACGCATACAGGCTACAAAATGTGTAGATCAGCATTGAGTGAATGAAGGAATGAATCAATAATTTAAGCAAGAAGAGGCAAAACTTACGATCTCCATGGATGCCGCGTCCAATGGCTACATTGCCTCCAGCCGGTCAACCACTTACAAAACTTGGTGACAGTGGTCTTGATGGTGTACCATCAATATGCTAATGACTTCACACTACGTTCATTGATGGAGTTCATGTCATAAGGTGCAATGTGCTTTCGTGCGTGACATAAACCATACACACGCTACTAGAAGAATCCCCTTCTTCTCCTACCTAAGAAATCCGAGGTAAGGCCAACCATGCATCGCTCAACAACTCATCCTCCATGATCGAGTACCCCTCCATCCTTCGTACTCTAAAAAATGACATAAATTTTAAAAATAAGCTCAATGGCATTTGACCGAACACCTCCTAGGCGTGGTGTCTGCCATGGACGTTGTCGACAGGGGGCGGAGGGTACATCTGTCGGTGTCAAAACCGGTGGATCTCGGGTAGGGGGTCCCGAACTGCGGACCTTGGATCGATGGGGAACAGTGGGCGTGGGACACGATGTTTACCCAGGTTCAGGCTCTCTCTAAGAGTTAAAACCCTACGTCCTGCTTGCTTATATTGCTTGTGTATAAGGGGATTACAGAGTAGATCTACCACGAGATCAGACGAACTAAACCCTAGCTAGTAGGATGGTGATTGTTCTTCTAGCCTCGACGGACTAAGCCCCCTGGTTTATATACACACCAGGGGTATTAGGGTTTACAAATAGTCGGTTACACGA